>CM076582.1:223891892-223989096 GCA_034641835.2 Pinus albicaulis | reverse complement strand
GTCTTGTTTGAAGAATCAGTTTGAATTGATTCCATGGGAATATTGTAGAATAGATTTCGCATTGTATGTTTCAAAATATTCCGTGTAACACCAACACCCATTAAGCGATGGCAAGGCCTAATGATGACTCAGCGTCCTATAAAATTGCAACATTATTCTATCAAAATTACAAGAGCAAGTGCACTAAATTCGCTCTTGCAAAGAGCAACAAAAAATGAAATGGAAGTTTTGGAAAAGACGTGGAAGCGAAGATAGATGGTTTGGAGAATGGCATGGAATATAAGATGGATGGCATGGAAATTTTCATGGAAGTTAAGATGGATGACATGGAAGCTAAGATCGAAAACATGAAGAATGATCTAAAGGTAGACATGGAAGGTTTGACAAAGCTGATACAAGAAATGTTTCCTAATTGCGAAACGATAATAGAGGAAACTCATGATGAGAAAAAAATAAATGTTAATCATGATTTCATAAAATCTAATGTTTGATGGAATACCCACCATATTCCAAAGATCGATATGAGGAAGTTTGATGGCAAGGATCTTGTAACATGGATGCTACAGATGGAGCAATATTTTGATCTCAATAACATGCAAAACACACAAAAAGGTACGCATCGCAAATTTACATTTACAAATAAAATACATTTGTATGGTATTGACATCTTCCTAAAAATTAAAGTCACTAGGTCAATTTTTACGAAGAATGATAGCACATTATGAGGATGCAAAGAGAAACACCTTTCTTTTTAGCCAATTCATAAATCTCAAACAAAAGGGTTTAGTGGGCAAGACATTGAGGACTTCAAAATTGAATATAAGGGTAACCGATATTCGTATGAACATAGGATTGATGTCTTCATAGGGACTTTAAAGGATAACATCCAACATGAATTTCGCGTTTGGGAGCCTGATTCATTAGAGAAGGCATTCAGGTTGGCATGAAAAATTAAATGTAAAACTATGGCGACAAGGAAGACTACCACTCACATCTATAAAGATGGAAGTGTTTCTACTCCTAGAATTCCACAACTTACAAGGTTGACACCACAACAATTGGAAGAAAAAAGAGCAAAAGAGCTTTGCTACAGTTGTGATAATGAATATACTAAAGGTCATAAGTGTGCTGAGAAGAAACTATTTTACATAGATTGTGAAGAGGAAGAAGAAAATGAATAAGAAACTTCAAAAGAAGAGGATATACACCAAGAACCAACCCTATAAGAAGAAGAAATGAGTCTGACCATATCGTGTTATGCATTGGCAAGAATTACCACTCCTCAAACTTTCAAGATAGAAGGACATATCAAGAAGAAAAAGGTAATAGTGATGATTGATTCGGGTAGTACCCATAATTTTATTCATTATGAGGTAGCCAAGGAATTAAATTGTTTCCTATACCTAGCACCAGAATGTCAAGTGATGGTTGCAAATGGAGGAACTACAAATTTCTCTGGAAAATGCCATAATATCAAGCTAACCATGGAGGAATATGTATTGACTAGTCCAATGCTTTCCATTCCTATGGGAGGTGTTGATGTTGTACTAGGAGTATAATGGTTACAATCTTTGGGGATGGTAGCTTTTAATTTTCAAGAAATTTTCTTGAAATTTTTTCTCGGGTTGAAAGAAAGTCGAATTATGGGGTATCATGTAAACCTAGAAGGATAAGTTGTAATGTCATGAAAATCTTCTAAGGAAAGAAGCATGATATGTAATTGCACAATTATGCTCACTAGAAGTCCACATTGTAATCATCTATTTCGGATTCTGTTAAGTCTTGGACAATCATTCCAAGGTGTTTGAAACTCCCAAAGGACTCCCAACTATTCGTGATCATCATCATGCTATTCATTTGATTCCGTGGAATTTTTCCCCAAACATCGTGCCTATAGATATCCCTTATGTCCAAAGAGCAAATTAACTGATGATTGGGCAGAAATGTTTTAGAAGTGGGTATAATTCAACTAGTCAAAGTTCTTTCTCTGCTCTAGTAGTATTGGTGCACAAGAAGGATGGATCATGGTGCATGTGTCCAAATTATAGGGAGCTCAATAAGCTCACCATTAAAGATAATTTTCCCATTCCTGTGTTTGATGAATTGTTGGATGAATTACATGGAGCAATTTATTTTACCAAGTTGGATCTTCGTTCAGGATATCATCAAATTAGAAAGAAGACTCAAGATATTCCAAAAATGGAATTTTGAACTCATGAGGGTCATTATGATATTTTTGTCATGCCTTTTGGCCTTACCAATGCACCTTCTAGATTTCAAGGGTTGATGAATTCCATTTTCAAACCCTTAGAAAATTTTTGCTAGTATTTTTTTGATGATATACTAATCTACAAAGGGTGGTCTGAAGGATCATTTTGAACATGTTTAGCAGGTGCTCAACCACACAGATAAAACAATTATATGTTATCCAAATGCTTCTTTGGAGTACAAGAGGTGGAATATCTAGGTCATATTGTATCTTAGGAGGGTGTTAAGATAGATCCTCACAAAATTAAAGCCATTAAGGAATGGAAAGTCCCCACAACCATAAAGCAGTTGCAAGGATTTCTCGGGTTAATAGGGTATTATCGCAAGTTTCTTAAGAATTATGGGAGAATAGTAGCACCTCTAACAACATTATTAAATAAAGATTCATTTTCATGGACTCATGAAGCAACTAAGGCCTTTGAACATCTTAAAGAGGCAATGTTCCTAGCACAGGTCCTAGCTATGCCAGACTTCACAAAAACCTTTATTGTGGAATGTGATGCCTCAGGAAATGGAATTAAAGTTGCTGACGCAAGTAATAAATAATCTCAATCTGATTTGAAAGTCATCCAATCAAACGAAAGTATTTATAGAAACCTATTTATGAGAAGGAAATGTTAGAAATACTACATGCACTAAAGAAATGGAGAACTTACCTAATGGGAAGACACTTTTCAAGGCAAAAACGGATCATGATAGTCTTAAAATATCTGGACAATGTCACCTCAAAAGAGAAGTAAACTGGTCACAAGATGTTGGGTTATGACTTTGAACACCACAAAGAAAAGATGTTCAATATGCACTCAAGAAAGAATGAAGAGGTGAAGCATTTCTTTGTGCCATTTCTATTATCCAACCAGATTGGATAACCAAAGCAAGAGATGAATGGAAGAAGGACAAAGATGTATGGACACTCATTCAAAAGTTGCAGCAATATCCTAGTACATCTGATACATTTAGTTGGAAAATGATTCCTAAGGTAATTTATATTGCCATATTCAGAATAATTCCCAAATCTAAAACAAAATTACACACTTTTTAGAGGACACTGTGATTTTAAAAAAAGCTTACCATAGGTGAAGAAAGAACTTTTGGGAATGGTCTTTTAACTTATATTCAAACGCTGTATGAATGTCTAGTCAATTAATAAAGTTGAGACAATTAAGACCCCGAGACTTCTACAACCTTTATCCATTCCAAGTCAACGTTGGGAGTGATATTCAACGCATTTTATCATAGGTTTACCTAAGTCCGCGAACATACCATGGTGGTAGTTGATAGACTTGCCAAGTATGCACACTTTTGTGCTTTATCTCATCCATTTAAAGCATGTACAGTTGCTACTACATTTATGGACAGAATTCAAAAGCTACATGGAAGCCCAAGGGTTATTGAAAGAGTCACAGAGATCCTATTTTTACTGGAAATTTTTGGATGAAGTTATTTTTTTGTTTGGGTACTCAATTAGCTCATAGCTCATCTTATCATCCTCAATCTGATGGCTAAACTGAGATAGTAAATAAATGTTTGGAAGGATATCTTCATTGTTTTGTATCTGATAAACAAACACAATGGGTCATGTGGTTACCTCTAACTGAATGGTGGTATAACACTTCCTTCCATACTATAGCAAAAATGACCCCATTTATGGAACTTTATGGATATCATCCACCATCCATCACATCATCTTTAAGGGAAAATTCGAAGGTTCAAGCAATGGAAGATCACATCGAGCATCAGCAAGAAGTTCTCCAACTCTTAAAGGATAACCTGAATTTGGCACAAAATCGAATGAAACAACAGGAAAATCAACATCGCAACGAGAGAAGTTTTGATGCAGGAGATTGGGTATTTTTATGGCTACAACCATACAAAAAAAAATTCCTCAAGCAAGCTAAGAACGATAATAAATTATCACCAAAGTACTATGGTCCTTACAAGGTGTTGCAAAAGATTGGTATTATGGCATACAAATTGGAGCTTCCTGCTTCTTCGCGAGTGCATCCAATTTTCCATGTTTCATGCTTAAAGAAGGTTATCGGTGAAAATCTTCCAGTTCAAACAATATTACTAGAACTTGATGAGGAAGGAAAATCATATTGGAACTTGAAGCGGTCATAGAAACAAGAACTCGACAACTACGGAATCAATGAATTTCAGAATATCTCATCAAGTGGAAGAACTTACCCACTGAAGATTCTACATGGGAGGATGAGAATTTCATACAGAAGCACCCAGAGCTACTCGAGTGTTGAGGACAACACTTTTTTGAAGGAGAGGGGCATGTTAGGTCCCTATATTACTAGTATAGTCCCTTATTGTTGTTAGTGTAACCCGCTTATTGTTATTATTGTACCCCACAACTTCAATTTTGTTATTATTGTACCTTTAAATTATTATTGATAAATTTATTAGGATTACATTATGGCCCCATGGACTCCTATATATAGAAAGGAGGTTTTGTAAATTGTATCATCCAAGAATTGTTCATTTATGTAATGTATTGGACGTTTCCCCCTCAAAGTGGCTTATTTCTAAGGCGTTGATATCTCTTTTCTTCTATTTTTGGAGCTGGTGGCACAACACTTCCCCTATACAATTTCCACCTCCGCCCTTTCTATTTTTATAAACCCCCTCGTAAACCTTATAAAAAAGCTTCATTAACCTTTGTTATATTGAAACTGGGCCCCACTCTCCACCATACCCAGCGCCCATTCAAACCTTATATATTAACACATTTTTGTTGATTTATTAAAGCCACAGGCCCATTCTTCATTTAACCCCACGACCTAATGAACATGCGCCACCTGTCCTCCACTCTGCTGACTTGACCTCCCGCTCACCACCTCCAGAGCATGCGACAACCATCAGTCTCCTTCCCCGATATCTGATGGTCCCTGGCACATATCACATGTATAATTGCACCAGGGTTAACGTCTTGCAACCCATGAAAAATGGGCGATTTTTCCCCACCACATGTCATGCTCTGAAACATATCATGTGCCCCCTCCTAAAAACTTCATACCACTCTTTATCCACGCAATAAACCACTTCCGCTTTTCAAAACCACTTATCCCTCCACGCCATTTTTCAAACCCTCCAGCCTCTATTCAAACTTCTGCTTCGTTCTGCCTTCAGAACCCTACCTCCCACACTGTTTCCTCCTCTGCAAACCCTTCCGACCAGCCCAAACCACAGAAAATCATAGTCTAGGCCCTCCCTACAGGTTTTCAAGTTAACAAATTGTTTTTGTGTGTAGTTTTAATGGAGGAAGGCCCAAAGAGCATTCTGATGGTCCAAAAAAACATTTGAATGAGCCTCTGGGTGACGATTTGGGAGTTCAATTCAAATCACAGGTGGTCAGAGGCATTATATGAAGACAAACCATCGATGAAACACAATCATCGATGGCTAAAAGACCCTCCTACCACAAAAGGAAGCATCCCCTGCATGTAGCAAACAAACACAATCAAAGAACACAGTGAAGAAAGGAAGATTAAAGGATTAAAGGGCTAATCATTGATCAACAAAAAAAACAAATGATTAGCTAGCTAAAGCAAAGGTTAAAGTATAAAGGAAGATAGTTAAAATGTTAAACGATAAAGACATAAGATCATAAAGGTTAATCAAAAGGATTAATAAATAGGCAAAGATAAAGTAGATTAAAAAGGAAAATAATAGAAACAGACAGTCATTGTTTAAAGAACAGAGTTTAAAGGCCTAAATGCAAATATTAAAGACAAAACAAGAGGCAGATTAACCCAAAGCATATTCAAATTAACTGCACCTCTAGGAAGTTACTTCTTTCAAAGATATTTTTCCACCTAATGCTTTGATTCCTTCAAAAAGGCATCAAACCGTTATTGCGCTCAGTCAGAGATATTTTATATCTACCAAAATAGTTATTGTGAAGCTATTAATAGGTGTTAAAGTCAAACATTTCACATATATTCTCTTAGAAGTTAAGATAGGAGTTATTATTCCAGAGAAGTATCTTCAGATATTTTTTCCTTGAGCCTTTCATGGTCTTTAAGGTAAAAAAACTCATTAAATCTGTTATAAAAAAATCAGACTTGATAGGCTTCCAATCAAGTTAATATCAGGTAACTATTTCAAACCAAGCTTTTGGCTAAGGCTTAGCCTCCTCAACCTGAGAGGGCTCTCTGAAGGGTTTATGATTTTTGATAAATATGTAGATGGCTAACTCTATATGGGATAAAAGAAAATAAATGATCTAAATTGGTTGTAAATCACATTAGCAAGTGTACATTGGGCTTATGGAGTCATAATAGCTTCAGAAAAACCAAAAAAATCTACCTAGCATGGAAGTCAAGGCATATCAGAGTTCAAGTCGAGGAATACACATGTAGAACAATGAAAAACACAGTCAATTTATCTATGAAGGAAGTCAGAGCATCATTGATGAATTCTGAGTAACATAAGCAAACACCACTGCAATAGAATATTGAAAATATGCCATCAGAACAAGAACATACAAGAACTCCTTATGAATCTTCAGTTGTCTAAGTAGAAACTTTGTTCTAAGCTGAAAATAATCATTGACAATAAACACAGTATTTTTGCTAACAAATTTCCAACCCTTTGTTAATTTTACCCCTTGGTATTTAATAGACATATTAAAACATGTGATGATCTTCCTCTAGGATAGATACATCTAATTTCCAACTACTAACACTAACTAAGACCTTCCATAACTGTAAGATATGGAATTTATTACATAAAGACACCTAATCTGCTTAACAGTCCTAATCCAAAAAGGACTCAAACTGATTATTGTTATCTAAAACAACCTTATCCACCTAAATTTACATCATTTTCCAATTGTAACAACACATAGTCGAATTTGGATGATGGGCTTTAGCTCTTCATGTCCACTTTTTTTGACCTCCACAAAAATAGGAAACCATACCTTGTTTTTGAGGCATCACATCCTTTGCATTCTCTGAACAATTTGATAATCAATTAAGCTTGATTTCGTGGTCCTTAGAATTTGGAGATTATATTAAAATTTCTCTCCACCTATCCCCAGCCTCCATCATGTCAAGCCCACTTCCAAAAACTGTTGAAGAAAGTTGTAATAAATTGCGCTATGAAAACACAGCAGTTTCGTAGCGCCTTTGAAAAACTGTCATTTCAAGTTAATTCTTCAAAAACTAAATCATTTCCACTTGAATCAATTCACTTACCCCTTAATACATCTCCCATGTCAGTTTCATCTCTTTAATCACTCTTCAACCTCTCAAAAATTAACCAAAATGACTAAGAAAAGTAGCTACAGCAATTTCGTAGCGCTTTTCTGCTTTTTTACACTAGATGTGCTACGAAACTGCTGAATATGCAGATTCTTCCAAATTGATCCAAAATGTAAAGTTTGAATGTGAAAAAAACTTAAAATAGACCTGATTTCATCATATCACTTGAAAAACAGAGTTATTCTAGCCTTCTTGAGGTCCCTTCTTCATTTGCAATAAGTTGGCCTATTGGTTTTTCCTTTTTTTTCCTAAAAAATTAGGTCTTGGGACAGAGCCTATATTTCTTACTCAATGACGTATTTTGAGAAACTGAAGGTGTTTTTTATAGGCCATTATGTCTTGAGTAAAAACCTCTCTTGGTTTTTTGAACCATATCTCTTGTTTTCTAGAAACTTCCTTTGAAAACAATGTGTAAAACAGGAAAAATCTGTTTCTCAAAATAGGGCTTCAAATAAATCCTTGTATATCCCCACTGGTAACAAATATTAGAGAAGTGAGAGAGGTTAGTATGGCTAGGGCAGTGATAAAGGAAAACCTCTTTCAGAATTCCAAATTAATTTTTCATTTGGCCACAAACAAAACTTGAAGTTGACTGCTAAACAATCATGTACAAGACATTTTGTAACAACAATTTTGTAGTGCATTTTAATTTATCAATTGCTCCCACCTACTAATGAATGTGAGGAAATGGAAATAATTTTTTGTAGCTAGGTATGTTAGGAATAAAAACCGATTTCAGTTTTCCTAAATTCATTTTCAGTTGCTCAGAAACCGCCTTGGAAGTTGACTACTCAAAACCACAAAACAGAGTTTTTGCTTCATATTGCACTACAAAAAGATAGCGCTTTCGTAGTGTGAAACAACTTTTTTGAACTAGTGGCACTACGAAAGTAAGGTTTCTTGGCTAATTGGACAGTTTTGATGAAAAAACTTAGGGAAATGAAATGAATTATTAAATGATGAATGACTTGACATGAAAAACCTTTAGAATGAATTTATTTAACACTAAGGAAGGTTCAAACCTTAAAATATAACCTACCCTTAACCAAATCCTAAATTGACTTCTAAACCTAATTTGAAACATGACCAAAAACAAACATAACACAATGATGTTTTTTTTTATAGAATTTTTGAGTGATAATAGAGGCTCCACTTGGGATAGTGTGCCCCTGTGGTACACTAAGAACTAGTAGTTCCAGTGCTGCTATCCATTTTCTTGACCAAAATAGAAAACTTTGAAACTTCCAAGCTCTTCTTCAAACCCTTATAGCCTTCACCTCGGGCTCAAGCTTAATGATCACCGTAGAAAAACAAAATCTGTACCTACTGAAAAGATGCTCACTCAACTTCGAGCTTATTCACACACTCCTACCTACCCTATCAGCTGTAATCCTCACTTGTAACTCAAGGAACATGAAACTTCCAGGGAAGCCAGTCATTGATCTCATCTAAAACTTGAATCTCTTGAATGTGTTTGAACCAAAAGTAAACATGATACTGAAATGACCAAGGCAACAAGAGATGTAACTGATCTTCAAAATGAAAATATAACTTGAAATTTGGACTGTAGAACTCTTCCATGTATTCAACTATATGATCAAAGAAGACATGATATGTTTGATGCTTCTCATGAAATTCTACAACTTTGGACAAATCATCCATGCTTTGATCAACCACATAAGGCTTCAGTTGTGTGCTTTCAAATTTCTTTTCAAACTGATTTACAAAAATAGTGTATTCTTCCTCAATCTCCAAGAAGAAAGGTAGCAACACTCTCTCTTTGTTTTATGGCATTAACAAGTTCAGAAAAGACTGATCTTGATCATGAAGCCTATAAGGCTGAATTTGATCTTTTGAAACTTGAATGTCCTTTTCAATGTTCTCTACAACTTCATCCACAAACTGAATCTTATCTTCTAACTTGCACTCGAATGATTTCAAATTTGAAGACAAGGATAAAGAAAAAATTTCACCCACTTTTTCCTTAGTGTGATCGTTATTTGATGTAGGATGATATAAGGAAAGAAATGAAAAATCAACACTTTCCTTAACTTGAGGGTTATAGAAACTATATTCCAGTATTTCCTCTTGTTTTTTTCAATTATTCTCATACTCCTGATGATCAAAAGACTAACAAGTCTGCTAGAACCTTTCATCAAACTCAGAGGATGTATCATAATTCTCATAAATAAAACCCTGTTGGGTTTCATTTTCATATAAGAAAGAGGCTATCCTTTCTTCTTGGTGATGAAAGGGATTGTCATGAAGAGCTTATAAAATTTCCTCATCCATGAACTCATCATCTTCATAACAATTCTCCAAATATTCAATAAAACTCACACAGTGTTTACAACAGCCTTTGAACAACAATAAGGAGGGATGAAACTCTTCATACATCTCATAAAATGCAACATGTAAATCAGAAAGAGAATATAATGAACCATTTGGCACACTTTCATACCAAGACCATGCTTTTCCTTCCAAAGTGGCCATAAACATCTTCATGAGACAATCGTCTGGGAACTAAACCTTAAGATTGCGTACATGCATATGGAATATAACCAAATGAAGAGAAGCATTGTCTTTATTTTCATATTTGAATATAGGAAGATCATTTAACCGTTCAACCTTTGGCATAGGATTTGGAAAACTAGGGATATGAGACCAATTCATAAGGCCATACATGGTATTTATTATTGTAATGGAACTCATTCTGAAAATTCATCAAGCTATTGATATTCAAGCAGTGGAGTCACCTTCCAATTGATTATTTGATGTTTCAACTCGCCAAGGTAGATGCAGCCTCGAAAATTTTGTTGAGCTCTTGCTACCTTCAGAAGTTTAGCTTCAAAAGCTCAGGAAAGTATGATCTTCAGGCTCTCGGCAGATGCACCAAAATGTTATCACAAAATCAGACCTGATAGGCTGCCAATCAAGTTAATCTTATGTAACTATTTCAAACCAAGATTTTGGCTGAGGCTTCGCCTCCTCAAACTGAGAGGGCTCTTTCAAGGGTTTATGATTTTTGATAAATATATAGATGGCTAACTCTATATGGGATAAAAGAAAATAAATGATATAAAGTGGTTGTAAATCACATTAGCAAGTGTAAATTGGGCTTATGGATTCATAATAGCTTCAGAAAAACCAAAAAAATCTATGTAGCATGGAAGTCAAGGTATATCAGAGTTCAAGTCAAGGAATACACATGTAGTATAGTGAAAGACATAGTCAGTTTATCTATGAAGGAAGTCAGAGCATCATTGATGAATTCTAAGTAACATAAGAAAACACCACTGCAATAGAATATTGAAAATATGCCATCAGAACAAGAACATACAAGAAATCCTTATGAATCTTGACCTATCTAAGTAGTGTTAGCCCCCTATAAATTCCTTGATAGGAAAGCAAGGGGCTAATTTGTTTTATGAGCCTTCAAGGAATGCATTTCTCTTAAAAAAACACATTATCCTTGAAGCCTTTTCATGTTCCCTCCCTTTGATGATTTCCCCTTCCTAACTCCCTTTATAAGGTCTCTCTGATTGCAAAATATTGTGCTCCAAAGGACCTACATTTATCCCTTGTATCCCTGCAATTTTCCATTTCATCCCTTTTCCCTTTGTCAATTTCCCCTTGTTTGGCCCATTTTCCCCTTTTTCCCCCTACCGTTACCCTTTCCAACCTCAAAATGAATTAAAAGGGGCAAAAAACCCACTCTTCACTTTAAATTAAGGCCTAGCCCCTTTCGGCCTAGCCTCTTAACTTTTCCCCGCCATATGCCCACACCCAAGACCAAGTGCTTAAGCCCCAGGTGCTTATTGCAATTGAAGCTGTCGGGTGAGCACATTCCTTTGCACAGATGAAAAATCTCGATGCGATTGGTTTTTTATCTATAGCCCCGCGCTTTAATCATAACCGTTCATTTACCTGCAGATCCGACGGTCTGGAATCCGCTCGCCTCGGTGGTCCCCACGCCATGGTCACTGTTCAAAATCCGGTGGTTTCTATCGCATCGCCTTTGAGGGGTGGGAACTATTTTTCATTTGGCCAGTGATTCCACTCATCGCACGACGCGTGGCAGTGGCACTGTTTGAAAACCGCCCACCCATCGCACGTTATTGTTCGTCACAAGACATGGAGCAATATTCATATCAGCCGTCCGATCTGCGATCATCCATCCAACGGTGATCTCTCCATGAAGTTGCACGAAAGTTAACCCAAGGCATCCATACCCTTGCCCCACTGTCCATCGCCCTCCGACGTGTTTTCCATTGTCGATCTCCGCCGGAAATCGGACGACCCAGATTAAATGCACGCTCGCCCATTAACCCCGTACCGCCACGTCACCTCTCCACGTGCTTTTATCCCTTTTTCCTCCACCCTCCTTATATTTCGTTCATAAGTTATTCCAAGGTCAAAGTTTTAATGTTTTTCATTGAAATTTCTATTTCGACGTCGCCCAATGCATTTCTCATTGTTACACATTTTTCCTCCATAATATCCTCTGCATGCATCATTGTCCACCGTATCACATTGTCGTTTCCGCAGTCATGCACACCACCCTCTCCATACACGGTTTTCTTAATTCGTTTTCATGTTTTGCAGGGTTGCAGGTAGGCAGAAAACCACCATGATTCATATGCGCTATTATAAAGGCACAGTGCACAGAAGGAGATGAATTTATAGCCTGATTTTATAGAAAAATGTCTGGAAAGGTGTCTGCATCGCAAATTTCATCAAAGGACAGAGTTCAAACTCTGCAAACCCTCTCTGGCGCCATTAAAGCTCATATTGCATAAAAAAAGATAGTACGGGAGCAGCAGAGAGCTCGAGGTAAGAAATAGAAGATTTTTGAGCTTTTTCAGGGATTTTAGAAGGCAAAGGTACCAGTTCAAAGACATTGTGGATTGCATGAAAGGTCCAGGGCACAGAAAAAAATGCTATTATGGTTTCAAATCAGAATAATGTTTCTTCCTGAGAAAGGACATGGTACACATTATTGTTTCAGTCTACATTGTGTCCAAGTGAAGTTCCCCCCCCCCCCCCCCCTCCCCCCCCCTACAGTAGTTCTATGCTATCAGATGCATTTGATGCACAGTATGGCAGATATTAGCATCATGATTATAAATTTCTTGTTTAATTCCCCAGAAGTACTATGGAATGCTGCAATAGAGTACATCAGAGACATGCCTGGAGTAAATGGAAGCCTGGAGAAGACCACTCTTTCACCCAAGGAGTGATAGAGATAAATGCACAGGGTTTAAATAGAATGGGCTTCAACCCTCTTTCTTCTCTAAGTTTAATACTTCATTTAGTGTTTCACCTACCTTCTCTGCTCCACTAGGGCTATAAATTCATGAAGAAACTCATTGTAAAGGTGGTTTTATCATTTATCAGAGAATTACAAGCTGTTTCTTTTGAGACATAGTCTCTGTGTAAAGTTGTAAGATAGGCTGAGGAAGATGTTTTCAGACTGAGTATCCAGCTATTGGCAATGTTGTACTTGACTGGTATTGCTTTTTAATTTGACAAGCACATTTCTTTGGATCTTGATCTAAAGTAGTTGTGATGTTTTTCTATCTCTGTATTTATGTTTAACTTGCATTCCATTTCATTTCATTTCTGGTGGCTTGCATCAGAATACTGGCATAGGATCTACCCTTGTTAGGTACCCTATGTTTCTGCTCTCCTCGCCTTCAATGTTTTCTACTAAATGTGTTATCTAAGAATTGATTTCAGTTGATTTAACTAGTGTAGTGGATGTTATTGCCTGCTAGCTGATGTATGAATTAAATGAGCATGTTCTTAGATGTTCTTACTAGGATTCAGCTGGAATATCTGGGAACACTGGGGATTGGAGTTAGCCCTGTCCACTAGGATCCTTGTATGACTAGCTGGCCTTTCTAAGATCCCTCAAGCTGGAGGCCGAAGCATTGAGAGTTCAAAGTCTCTCTCTGATCTCAGGTCTTTAACTTTGTGTTCTAAACCTTTATTATGTCCTCCTCCCTTACCATTCCATACCACACTATCATCTTTAAGATCCAATGTTTTAGATGACTAGCCCAATTGAAAGCCTGCATATTGATTATCAAGCAAATCCTTTCCTGACTCCATTGCCCAATGGTTTTGAATGCTCCCTAGAATACTTCACCTCTGCCTAAATCCTCTTTGCTCATCCTTGTCTTACATTGAACCCTTCTTTCCTGATAACCAACAACCAAACAAAAAATCAAACAAACAAACCCTGTGCCTATAACTAGCCTAATATCTTAACCCTTGAGCTCGAAAGACATATACCTTTGACATATCATAGAGAGATCCCTCTCTGGACCCAAGAGGGCTAGATATTGAGGTCTGAAAGTGGTTTGATGTTGTCTCATCTTTTGGTCTTTCCAATCTGGCCAAAACATGGGAACCCCAACAAGTAGAAACTCTGTATTAAGCTGAAAACAGTCATTGACAATAAACACAGGAAAAAATCTGAGTGCCTAAACTGATAACATTTTCCTGCCTCCCATTGTCGTCACCAACATAATGGTGACTCCGCTGGGGACTCTGAGTATTTCTCACCTAACTACATCATAAGAGCCTCAGAAACCTACAATCTCTGGTTAGGTTGGCAGTTAAACACTCCTATTCATAGATCAACCTTTATACCATTTGTTTTATTTCTCCCACACTCTTAGACAAAGTCTAGAAAGGGCCAGGTAGCCCCCAGATCTCATACTCTTTCAGAGGTGACATATCTAGTAAATGCCCTCCCAGTCAATCTCTAGTTAGATTTTGTTGTGTTTGAGGTTATACCTGAAAGGGGACATCTCATGAGCACTGTGGTGGACAGTGTACCCTCCAGGAGCAACCTAAATCCTCCACCTGGTGACTCCATAATTCCTAAATGATTAAAAGACTCCACCGGTGTTCAGTAGGCATGCTGATTATCTTGGTTCACATAAGACTCCACTGGGAGACCAGCCTCCAAAACAACATCAGCCATTATAGAGGTAACAAGTAGGGTTAAGCTGCTTGGTTAGAAAACAACATTCTGGCTTCCAAAACCATTCACACAAGAGCTTACCCTAACCCAGACCCACCTGAAATAGTTGAAAACCCTGAGAGCATCCTCAAGGGATCTCCTACACCTAAAAAATCAACTATTTCCAGCCACATACATAGAGCTAACTCTTCACCAGAAGATTTTACCGCTCTATTAGACCCATTTTTAGACCAAGACACTCAAAACCATTTACCAAGAACTAGGTCATTCAACGTCCTAGACTAGCCATACCTTGAGCTTCCTGGTTCACCAACTCAAAGTGGTAAACACATTAGGGATAGAGAGACCCCTCCATCTACACCTCCTGACATTCACTTCATTCAGAACTTGGGGCTCTGCCACACTAAATCTGCCCAACAAACTTCTGTTGGTCCTAATATCCCTGTCGTCCATATACCAGCTATTCTAGCAAATCCCTTACTTCATCAAAACATCATCATGGCAGCCTGGTATGCACCTCTAGTTTTACCTCAGCCTCTAGTACGCTTACCCAATGATTATCAATCAAAGGTCCCACACTTCACTGCAAAAGAGTCCACCACAGCTCAGCACCATGTAGATAGGATGGAAGATTATTTTGACTACATGGAAATAGATGATGATACAGTCAAAATGAGAATCTTTGCCCAGAGCGTAGGAGGTGATGTGAAGAAATGGTTGAAAGGTCTACCTCCTAATAGTATCCAAGACCTCCCAACCTTATATCAGACCTTCATAAACAAATGGGAAGTTAAGGAAAATCCTCTCCAAATCCTAGAAGAATACAAAAACCTGAAAAGGAATGTAGGGGAGAGTGTCCAGGACTACTCTACATAGTTTAACAGTGTCTATAATGCTCTTCCACCACACATGAAACCTCCCCTAGGTATGGTCCTAGTGAAATATCCTGAAGGCATGGATGCTGACATGGCCTACCAGCTTAGGGAGAGGGATTAAAACACATTCGAAGACATGCAAAAGGGAGCAGTGAGTGTAAAGGCAAATCTGATTGAGAAAAAAGCAAGATTAAGAGCTGAAAAAAAGGGTAACATATAGAGATGACAATGTAGCTTCTACATCTGATCCAAATTATGACCATTTATCTAAAAATGTGGAAAATCTACAACAAATGATGGAAAAAATGGTTGTCACAGTTAGTAACCAAAACAGAAATCAAAACCATAACCAGAACCAGAACTTTAGAAGAAATAATGCCACCCCCAACGGACAAAGAGAATCAGATCAACAAGTTATTCCCCCATTCCAAGAGAACTTTTTAGATGAAGATGAGGGAATCGTAGAAGAGTCTGAGGGGAACACACTAAACATGTTTGAAACAAAAAATTAAATCCACAACTGTTACACAGAAGAAGATCACCCTCACCCTCATATTGGGATGAAGAATGGTTATAATCTGAATATTATAGGTTAGGATTTGAAATTGCCATGATGCACGTCAGAGAACAATATGAACTTAGAAGAAAAAAGAGCCTAGACACTGCCAAACCAAAAAATTATGAGATTACCATCAAGAAAAGGCCTCAGAAAACTTCTAAAGTGACAACTGAAATTAACAAATCAGCAGCTGAGAGTTCTGGAAAGAACAAAGAAAAAGACAACCAAAACACTGATAAACAAGGTAAACCAGCAAGCAATACTAACACTGCAGTTAGTACTCCTGATAAAATAGTTTCTAACACTGTACATAGTGAGAATCAACACACTGATTCAACCACTAAGGTGGTGACTAGCAAAACAGAGTTGAACATTCCAAAGAGTCATTCCACTTTCAATTTCAAGAGTGAGATTGCAAAAATTAAAATCTCTGTCCCACTCTCTGAGCTGGCCACTCAAGATGTATATAAAGGCCAAATTTTGAAAGCTTTAAATTTAGGTGAGAATAGTGACACTCTAGATCTGAGTGATGATCAACCTGCCCTTCTGTTTGGCCCAAAGATAGAACGAAAGTTTCAGGAAGGGGTAGTGCCCCCTTTTTATATCAGTCTTAATATCCATGATAAGATTCTCCACAATGCAATGCATGATTCTGGGTCATCACATAACCTGATGCCTAAAGTAGTGATGGAGAGGTTAGGGCTAGAGATAACCTGTCCCTATAAAGACCTATATTCATTTGACTCTAGCAGAGTAAATTGTCTTGGCTTGATCAAAGATTTATGTGTGAGCCTTACCCAGATTCCAGCCAAGTGTATGGTCATGGATGTGGTTGTGGCAGATGTGCCAACCAAGTATGGCATGTTATTATCAAGATCATGGGGAGCCAAGATGCAAGGAACAATGCAGATGGATGGGGCTTATGCCACAATTCCAATCTTTGGCCAACTTAGGAGACTGTACAGAGAGGCACAAATGAAATTCCTGGTTAGTAGCCCGAAAAGCCTGAAAATTCACCTTTGTACTCTATACATACAAACCTTGACTCCTTTATCCTTTGTAATGATGAATCTTCTGAAGAGTCAGAGTCCAAAAACATAGATACAAACTAGTAAACAGAGCCCATGGACTTTAACATAATGGCTACTCTAGACTCGGAGGAGAAAGACGTAGAAAATTTTGAACAGTGCACTGAAACAAAAACTCAGAGCAAACATGAAACATAATGTAGTCAGCTGATCAGTCACCCTTCACAAACACATACACCACACCAAGAACGAAATGATGGAAAACCCGAGAATGAAACCTTATGGGAAATGAATTTCAATGGGTCATGCACCAAGAGAACTGCTGGGGCAGGAGTGTGGATACATAACGTAGAGAGCGGTTACGCAAAGGGCCATGCATGTAACCTGCACTTAAAATGTACAAACAACATTGCAGAGTATGAGGCTCTTATCCTAGCCTTAAACCTGTTGAGAAAATTAGGAGCCCGTAGGATAAATGTGCGTGGGGACTCTGAGCTGATCATTAAATAGGTGAATGGTGAATATACAGCAAAACATCCTAGACTAAGGGCATACAGGAATGACGCTATGGATCTATTGAAAACTTTTGTGGAATATGATCTAGTGTTTGTCCCTAGAGGTCAGAACGAAATTGCAAATGGACTAGCCTGCATGGCTAGTTCGTACATAAGCCTCCTAGTGACCAACAGATCATCATTCAGACCAAATTCAGACCTGCAGTGCCAGACAATGAAAAATATTGGCAAGTTTTTGAAGGAGATAAATAGATTGAAGATTTCCTGGTAGGCAAGAATGAGTTTGAATTTTCTGATTCAAACTCCAAATCTGACAGTAACTGCATAAGTGAAGAGTCCTCAGATGAGGAAGAAACACCCTGTAACATCGAAATAAACATTTTAAGCGAATAGATTGGAAATCCAAATGAAAAATGTGAAAACGCAGATAGTCAAGAAGTAGAGGTGTTGCAGGCCAAAGATAAGAACATACCCCGAGGTCTGGCACCTTTAGAGGACCTTTTTAACTTTGATGATGTAGCAAAAAAGCCCACTATAGAACATGAAGACTCTGATGTTGAGGAATGCAACATAGGCTCTGAAGATAAACCCAAGATGATGAAATTGGCTAAGTCCCTGCTTGCAAAGATGAAAAAGAAATACATTGACCTATTCAAGGAATTCATTGATGTGTTTTCTTGGAGTTATGAGGACTTAAGGGCTTATGACACAAACATCATACAGCAGAAAATACCCTTGAAAGAAAATCAGAAGCCCTTCAGACAAAAACTTCGCAGAATAAACCCAAAACAATTGCTTGCAGTGTAAAGGGAGATTAAGAAAATGTATGAGGCAGGCATAATAGTCCCTGTGAGGTTTTCTGATTGGGTATCAAACCTAGTGGCTGTGAGAAAGAAAACAGGGGAGATCAGATTGTGCATATATTTCAGGAATCTTAATAGAGCCTCACTCAAACACAATTACCCTTTGCCTAAAATGGAACATATTCTTCAGAAGGTAGTAGGCTCTAAAAGGATCTCCCTGCTAGATGGTTTTTTAGGTTACAACCAATTCTTAGTAATCCCAGAAGACCAACTCAAAACAGCCTTTACCACTCCATGGGGCACTTTTATGTATGTAAAAATGCCCTTTGGATTGATGAACGCTAGAGCCACCTTCCAAAGAGAAATGGACATAGCTTTTTCAGATGAAATAGGACACTTCATTGTCATCTATCTAGATGACATAACAGTCTATTCCAAGACTCAGGAAGAACACCTAGAACACCTGAGAAGAGTGTTTGAAAAATGTAGAAGGTTTGGTCTGTCACTAAATCCTAAAAAGACTATATTTGGGCTGCAAGAACATAAGCTTCTTGGCCACATCATATCTGAGAAAGGGATTAGGATAGACCCACAAAGAGTTGAGGGAATACTACAAATCACACACCCGAGAAACATCAAAGAGTTATAGTCCTTTATTGTTAAAATCAACTTCCTTAGGAGGTTTATTCCCAACTTAGCTAAACAACTTAGAAATATGACTAACATGCTGAAGAAAGGTGTAGGAGTTAAGTGGACTGTTGAAGCTAAGAAGACTTTTGAATTAGTTAAACTTGCACTCACCGAGGCTCCTGTGCTAATCAGCCTAGATTTCTCAAAAGATTTTCTGATTTTTTCATTTGCCTCCAAGCATATGATAGTTGTAGTTCTACTGCAGAAAAATCCATAGGGAATGGAACAGCCCATTTCTTTCTTCAGCAAAGCACTCAGGGATGGACCCTTGAAATACAACATAATGGAAAAACGGGCCTATGCTCTGATTAAGGCCTTGAAATACTTTAGGGTGTACATACTGCATTCCCACACTGTAGCCTATGTTCCAAATATAGTGATTAAAGAAATATTGTCCCAAGACCCAGATGGGAAGAGGGGAAAATGGATTGCTATGATCTTAGAGTATGACCTTGAGATAAAACCCACCAAACTGATCAAAGGTCAGGGCCTAGCTCAACTAATGGCTGAATCAAATATACAAGCCCTTGAAATTAACATGGAGGATGCCTTGGATGAGCAGTATGGATTTCCTGATACCACTGTTGAGGAAAAGTTTCAGAGCTCTCCTTGGTATTCTGACATTCTGTATGTGCTTACACACCTCAATGCCCCTCCTGAACTATCAAAGACCAAGGCTAGATTCTTAAAGCTAAAATCCAGGAGCTATTGCATAATGGATGAGGGCTTATACTGGAAAAATCCAAATGGCTTATTTCTTAAATGTTTGCCTGAGTTTGAAGCAGAAAGGATTAAACAAGAATTCCATGCAGGAGAGTGTGGAGGCCACCTAAACTGGAAAGCCACTGCAAATAAAATACTCAGAACTGGCTACTACTAGCCTACACTCTTCAATGATATCCATCAGATGATAATTTCCTGCCACAAATGCCATATTTTCAAAGGCAAAAGAAAGCTCCTCCCCTTACCTCTACAACCCATCACTGTTGAAGGTCCCTTTATGCAATAGGGCCTAGATTTCATAAGAGAAATTCATCCCGCTTCTTCTGCGCAACAAAAATGGATCCTAACAGCCACAGACTACTTCACTAAGTGGATAGAGGCCATACCCACTAGGAATGCCACAGATTCAGTCATCATTAGGTTCCTAGAAGGTCATATCCTCTCTCGGTTTGGCTGTCCAAGAAAAATAATCACTGACAACGCTGCTACTTTTGGATCCAAGAAAATGGTTGATTTTTGTCACAGGTATCAAATAGAACTCGGTCATTCAACTGCCTATTACCCTCAAGGTAATGGTTTAGTTGAATCATCAAACAAGATCCTGGTGACCATCATCAAAAATTTGCTGGAAGAGAAAAAAAAGTCATGGCATAACAATTTAGTGCATGATTTGTGGGCTGACAGGCTTTCAACGAAGAAATCCATTAGCATGTCACCATACCAGCTTGTCTATGGAACAGAAGCAGTGTTTCCTACCAGCCTTGGGATACCAGTGATAAAAATTGTTCAAGAGATACAAACAGAAGAAGATAGCATGGTGAGGAGAATAAACCATACAATTCATCTCCAACAAACAAGGGAAGAGGTCTATAACAGAGCTATCAAGGTCTAGGAAAATATAAAGAAGTTATTTGACAAAAGAACTAAGGCCTCTGATCTCAAAATTGGAGATAAAGTTTTGAAGTGGGACTCAAGGAAGGAGGACAAAGGAAAGCACATCAAGTTTGACGGTTTGGGGAAAGGTCCCTACATAATCTAGGCCACTGTGGGTCCAAATGCCTTTTTTCTACAAGAATTAGATGGTACAGAGCTGGTTGGGGGTCTTGTCAATGGCAGGATGCTCAAACACTACTTCTGCTAATTTCCATTTTTCAGTTTCCATTTCCATTGTACATACCATTGCAGTGTTTTTTTTCAAGAAAAAGAGAAAATGTTCCCAAAAAAAAAAAAGAGAAAGCGAAGACAGCTGGTTCAAACATGCCCAAAACCTGGACCAGCAAAGAAGAAAAAGAGTCAGCTCTAACAAGCCCAAAACCAGAGCTGAAATAAAAAAAAGGAGAAGGTGACTCTAACAAGCTCAAAACTTGAGTCACAAAGGAATGAAGGATGCTTCAAACTTCAGATTTCAATCGTTCAAGATTTTTTTTTCAGGTTTCTGCAAAATTTTGTCCATGTGCAACTGTCTTTATTCCTTGGATCCATAGCAAACTAGACTGTCTAATCCTAGTTTTATTGTTTTTAAATGTCTGTTGTAGAATATAGAGAAGAAATATGTTGGACAGTCTAATCCCAGCAGATATTAGATTAGGTAGAGAAACATATGAGACCAACAGTTTAATCTGGTCTCATGGAGTAATAAGGGTAGACATAGAATAGGTTTATTTTCTTGTTTGTAAAAAATAAAAGGATGTAAAGGGTCTGCTAGCCTAAATGCACCCTGGAAGAGAAAATGCTAGGATTGTAGGATGGGTAGGTAGATTGGTGGGGTAATGTTTCTGCTAAATCGATGTCTTCATAATTGTGGCAGCTGAAATCAAAGAAGAAAGGTGGCTCAAGAAGCAGGCATCTGGCCTACTCCAAAGATCATTTATGAATTCTTGACTCCTTTAAGAAGAATCCATCCCCATGTGGAGCCACTGTTAGCCCCCTATAAATTCCTTGACAGGCAAGCAAGGGGCTAATTTTTTTTATGAGCCTTCAAGGAATGCATTTCTCTTAAAAAAACACA
Organism: Pinus albicaulis; assembly: GCA_034641835.2. NCBI lineage: Eukaryota > Viridiplantae > Streptophyta > Pinopsida > Pinales > Pinaceae > Pinus > Pinus albicaulis. Next base: position 223,967,360 of record CM076582.1, on the reverse strand, counting down.
TCATCCTTGAAGCCTTTTCATGTTCCCTGCCTTTGATGATTTCCCCCTGCTGACTCCCTTTATAAGGTCTCTCTGATTGCAAAAAATTGTGCTCCAAAGCGCCTACATTTATCCCTTGTATCCCTGCAATTGTCCATTTCATCCCTTTTCCCTTTGTCAAGTTCCCCTTGTTTGGCCCATTTCCCCCTTTTTCCCGCTACCGTTACCCTTTCCAACCTCAAAATGCATTAAAAGGGGAAAAAAACCCACTCTTCACTTTACATTAAGGCCTAGCCCCTTTTAGCCTAGCCTCTTAACCTTTCCCCGCCATATGCCCGCGCCCAAGACCAAGCGCTTAAGCCCTGGGCGCTTATCACAATTGGAGCTGTCGAGCGAGCGCATTCCTTTGCACATATGAAAAATCATGATGTGATTGGTTTTTTATCTGTAGCCTCGCGCTTTAATCATAACTGTTCATTTACTCGCAGATCCGACGGTTCGGAATCCGCCCGCCTCGGTGGTCCCCACGCCATGGTCACTGTTCAAAATCTGGTGGTTTCTATCACACCGCCTTTAAGGGGTGGGCAGTATTTTTTCGTTTGGCTAGCGATTCCACTCATCACACGACACATGGCAGCGACACTGTTTGAAAACAGCCCACCCATCGTGTGTTATCGTTCGGCACAAGACACGGAGCGATATGCATATCAGCCGTCCAATCTGCGATCGTCCATCCAACAGTGATCGCTCCATGAAGTTGCGTAGAAGTTAACCCAAGGAATCTGTACCCTTGGCCCACTGTCCATCACCCTCCGACGTGTTTTCCACCGTCGATCTCTGCCAAAAATCGGACGGCCCAGATTAAATGCACGCCCACCCATTAACCCCGTACCGCCACGTCACCTCTCCACGTGCTTTTATCACTTTGTCCTCCACCCTCCTTATACTTCGTTCATATGTTATTCCAAGGTCAAAGTTTTAATGTTTTTCAGTGAAATTTCTATTTTGACATCGCCCAATGCATTTCTCACTGTTACACATTTTTCCTCCATAATATCCTCTACATACATCGTCGTCCACCGTATCACGTCGCTGTTTTCGCAGTCATACACACCACCCTCTCCATGCACGGTTTTCTTAATTATTTTTCATGTTTTGCACAGTTGCAGGCAGGAGGAAAAATTCCATGATTCATATGCGCTATTATAAAGGCACAGTGCACTGAAGGAGCTAAATTTATAGCCTGATTTTATAGAAAAATGTCCTAAAAGGTGTCTCCATCGCAAATTTCATCAAAGGATAGAGTTCAAACTCTGCAAACCCTCTCCGGTGCCATTAAAGCTCAGATTGCATAAACAAATATAGTACGACAGCAGCAGAGAGCTCGAGGCAAGAAATAGAATATTTTTGATCTTTTTCATGGATTTTAGAAGGAAAAGGTACCAGTTCAAAGACATCATGGATTGCATGAAAGGTCCAGCGCGCAGAAAACAATGCTATCAGGGTTTCAAATCAAAAGAATGTTTCTTCCTGAGCAAGGACATGGTACACATTATTGTTTCAGTGTACATTGTGTCTAAGTGAAGTCCCCCCCCCCCCCCTATAGCAATTCTATGCTATCAGACGCATTTGATGAATAGTATGGCAGATCTTAGCGTCATGATTCTATGTTTCTTGTTTAATTCACCAGAAGTACTATGGAATGCTGCAGTAGATTAAATCAGAGACATGCTTGGAGTAAATGGAAGCCTGGAGAAGACCACACTTTCACCCAAGGAGTGCCAGAGATAAATGCACAGGGTTTAAACAGATTGGGCTTCAGCCCTCTTTCTTTTCTGAGTTTAATACTTCATTTAGTGTTTCACCTACCTTCTCTGCTACACCGGGGCTATAAATTCATGAAGAAACTCATTGTAAAGGTGGTTGATCAGTTATCAGAGAATTACAAGCTATTTCTTTTGAGACATAGTCTCTGTGTAAAGTTGTAATATAGGCTGAGGAAGATGTTTTCAGACTGAGTATCCAGCTATTGGCAATGTTGTACTTGACTGGTATTGCTTTTTAATATGACAAGCACATTTCTTTGGATCCTGATCTAAAGGAGGGGTGATGTTTTCCTATCTCTATATTTGTGTTTAACTTGCATTCCATTTCATTTCATTTCTATTAGCTTGCATCAGAATATTGGCATAGGATTTACCCTTGTTAGGTACCCTATGTTTCTTCTCTCCTCGCCTTCAATGTTTTCTACTAAATGTGTTATCTAAGAATTGATTTCAGTTTATTTAACTAGTGTAGTGGATGTTATTTCCTGCTAGCTGAAGTATGAATTAAATGAACATGTTCTTAGATGTTCTTGCTAGGATTCAGCTGGAAGATTTGGGAACACTGGGGATTAGAGTTAGCCCTGTCCACTAGGATCCTTGTACGACCAGCTGGCCTTTCTAAGATCCCTCAAGCTGGAGGCCAAAGCATTGAGAGTTCAAAGTCTCTCTCTGATCTCAGTTCTTTTACTTTGTGTTCTAAAAATTTATTTTTTCCTCCTCCCTTACCATTCCATACCACACTATCATCTTTAAGATCCAATGTTTTAGATGACTAGCCCAATTGAAAGCCTGCATATTGATTAGCAAGAAAATCCTTTCCTGACTCCATTTCCCAATGGTTTCGAATGCTCCCTAGAATACTTCACCTCTGCCTAAATCCTCTTTGCTCATCATTGTCTTACATTGAACCATTCTTTCCTGATAACCAGCAACCAAACAAACAATCAAACAAACAAACCCTGTGCCTATAACTAGCCTAATATCTTAACCCTTGAGCTCCAAAGACATATATCCACATATATTTACATCATTGGAAAATTTTAACAACACATAGTCAAATTTGGATGATGGGCTTCATCTCTTCATGTCCACTTTGTTTGACCTCCAAAAAAACAGGAAACCATACCCTGCTTTTTAGGCATCACATCCTTTGCATCCTTTGAACAATTTGATCATCAATTAAACTTGATTTTGTGGTCCTTAGATGTTTTAGATTATATTAAAATGTCTCCTCACCTATCCCTAGCCTCCAGCATGTCAAAACCACTTCCAAAAACTGTTGAAGAAAGCTGTAATAAATTGCACTACGAAAACACAGCAGTTTCCTAGCACCTTTGAAAAACTATCATTTCAAGTCTTAATTCTTTAAAAACTGAATCCTTTCCACTTGAATCACTTCACTTACCCCTTATTACATCTCCCATATTAGTTTCATCTCTTTAATCACTCTTCAACCTCTCAAAAATTGACCAAAATGAGCAAGAAAAGCAGCTACAACAGTTTCGTAGCGCTTTTCTTCTTTTTTACATTGAGTGCGCTACGAAACTACTGAATATGAAGATTCTTCCAAATTTTTCCAAAATGTAAAGTGTAAATGTGACAAAAACTTAAAATAGACCTGATTTCATCATATCACTTGAAAAACAGAGTTATTCCAGCCTTCTTGAGGTCCCTTCTTCATTTGCAATAGGTTGGCCTATTAGTTTTTCTTGTTTTTCCCTGAACATTAGGTCTTGTGACATAGCCTATATCTCTTACTCCATGATGTATTTCGAGAAACTGAAGGAGTTTTTTTATTCCATTATGTGTTTAATAACAACCTCTCCTGGTTTTTTGAACCATATCTCCTGCTTTCTAGAAACTTCCTTTGAAAAAAATGTGTAAAACAGGAAAACTATGTTTCTGAAAATAGGGCTTCAAATAAAGCCTTGTATATCCCCACTGATAACACATATGAGAAAAGTGAGAGAGGTTATTATAGCTAGGTCTATTATAAATCCAAATCTCTTTCATAATTCAAAAATACATTTTCCGTTGGCCAGAAACTGACCTTGAAGTTGACTGCTAAACAGTCATGCACAGGACATTTTGTAACAACAGTTTCATAGTGCATGTTAATTTATCAATTTCTCCCACCTACTAATTAATTTGAGGAAACTGAGAGAGGTTTGTGTATTTGGGTATGTTAAGAAAAAGAAATTCTTTCAGTTTTCCTAAAAAAAAATTTAGTTGCTCATAAACCTCCTTGGAAGTTGACTACTCAAAACCAGAAAACAGAGTTTTTGCTTCATATTGCGCTACAAAAAGACAGTACTTTCGTAACGCAAAACGACTTTTTTGAACTAGTGGCACTATGAAAGTAAGGTTTCTTGGCTAATGGGACAGTTTTGTTGAAAAAAATTATGGAAATGAAATGAATAATGAAATTATGAATGACTTCACATGAAAAACCTTTAAAATTAATTTATTTAACACTAAGTAAGGCTCAAATCTAGAAATCTAACCTACCCTTAACCAAACCCTAAATTGACTTCTAAACCTTATTTGAAACATGACAAAAAACAAACATAACATAATCATGTTTTTTTTTTAGAATTTTTGGGTGATAACAAACTCTGTAATAAATGACACCCAAACCTTAACTAAGCTTCACCTCCTCAATTGTAGATAAATACTGCATTTGAGCTCATTATCTTGTTGGCATCTGATAATTTTTTAGAGCAATACATGGTTTCTAGAGTTTGAATAAGAAATTGGTCTTGTGAAGTTTATGAATGGAATGTTTTGATTGATGATGAAGGAGGATAGCTTGCAGGATCCCTGAGCATGGTTAATGGTGATGTGTCTCATCGGTTTTTGTTTTTCATGTGTATTATTATGTTCATATTTCTATGTTGCAGTAAAACAGAAAATATAGGTTAATAAATGTTGCTTGAAGAACCTTAGTCCTTCCTGTTTTGCATTGCATTTATGTTTTCTTTTGTTGAGTTTGTTTAAGAAATTCTTAATTGCTTCTTAGACCTACCTATGCTTTTTCATTTCATAAATGGTTCATTACAGTAGTTTTCAAATATTTTTTATGGTTAGCCCTGCCTATTTGATGCTATTTAAACTTTTTTTGGAATTTTTGTTTGAATTATTACTTGTTAGGCTTTAGCCAAAGAGGTTATGTTTTTATCATGTCCTTTGTCTATGCTTGATAATTTTCCTTGAAGTTCGTTGTAGCTTGATCATCGATGTTTAGGAGTTCCCTCTTCATTTATTAAAGTTATTTGTCATCTTGAATTTTTTTTAACCTTGAAGGTGAAATCACTAGAAGTTAAATGAGTTTATCACCTTCTATATTTCATTGGAATGTTTGTCTTGAATGCTTATTTGCTTAAGTTGAATCAAAGAGTTACTGATTTTCCCTATCTATTGATTGCTTCTTTATGCCTATGTGTTTTAGTCCCTTCTTATTAAAACGGTACATGGTAAAGGATTCTTGATTGCCCATTTCCCTAACTTTGTTCCCAAAATTTATTTCCAGCTCATTTACCATAAAAAATTAAAGATCCATTGGACTATGCTAGATTTTCCCTATTATGCATCCTGTTTCATTGCTAAGATATCCATGACTTTCATTGACTCCATAGCCCAATGATTTGAAGGCCTGTCACTCCACCTATTCTACCTGGTCATCTTGTCCAACAAAAACAAACAAAAAATCCTACACTTAACAACTAGCCTAAAATCAACCATCTAAAGAAAACAAGTTCACATCATGGAAAATTTTAGGGGCTAATATTTGTAGGTGGGCTAATTTTCCATGCTTTTTCCAAAAAAAATATTCGCCAATTCCCTCTTCTTTTTAAAATTGATTCACCCAAGATTTATAGTATAAAAATATTTTACCGTAAAAATTGCCAAAAATTTATATATACTAATATAAAATGATTACAAAACTAAACATTTTTACAAAAATAACATCAAAAATTTTACAATTCACATATTGGGGACTACTAAGATTCGCCAAGTTTTTAAAATTTAAGATAAATGTCCATCCTTAAAATTTTCCTTGTCCTTTACATATAATAGAGAGAGCCCTCTCTGAGTCTAGGAAGGCTAGGTCCTAGGACTCCAAAGGCTAGTTTTATGTTACCTTGTGCATTTGGTATACCAATATGCTAAATCATGAGACCCTAACATTCTGGCGATCACAGTGGGAAATTCTGAGTAGGTTAATAGCCTAGACATCCTTAAACACTTAAGAAACCCTTGTTCAAGAGTATCCATTAATTTATTGCCACCTCATCACTGTCACTAACATAATGGTGATCATGATGGGACCTTTGAGTCAATAAAAATCTTAGTATCCCTACAAAAATTTAGAAAACCGAAAAAACATCACTTGATTGGTTTTTTTCAGTTATTTGTGGTAGACCATACACACATATCCTCAAAACAAATAAAAACATCCACCTGGCTACTCCACTAGCCTCCAGTAGGCCTATTACTTCACTAGTTCTCATTAGGCTCCCTAGGATTGAGTCAAATAAGCCCTGAGAAGTCTAGAAGCCTAGTCCCATACTTTGTGAGTTTACCAAGCACTAAAAGAGGTCAGCCTTGTGAAAATAGTCCTAAAATTTCAACCTCTCTGCATTTTCAGTTTGAAATCTGGCTTCACAAAGGATCAGTAACATATCTCATTCGGACCTAAACCTTCCCACCATAGTTTATGACCAAGAAAATATTTTGTGGCAAACTTCTAAATTTGGAAACTTAACTATTGTTATGATCATTTATATAGAAAGTTTTGTCCCTGAGCATATTACAACCATGCAAGACAGCCAGTTTGACTTGCACCATACAAAGAACTTTTTTAGAACCAAGTCACACAGTGATATCCACAACACTAGCCTTGAGCCCATAGATTTGCAATAGAGCTCTAGTAGAGAAGCCTCTCCTTCCACTCCATCACTTTAGCTCTTTCCATACCAAATGTTCTAAGAATCAGTTTGTTGGTCCAATCACTTCCACCACACCCATCTACACCCTCACTGTTCAAACAACTCCACTACATCCTACACCGCCTCTCACAAACCTTCCTCTTGTAAACCCTCCATTAGTTCCCATCATGGCAGCTTGGTATGCCCCCCTTGTTTTACCACAACCTCTATTACCTTTCCCAAATTATTACCAGTCTAAGATCCCTCATTTCATAGGAGCTAAATCCATCACTGCCCAATAGCATGTAGATAGGATAAATGATGTCTTTGATTACATGGAAATAGAAGAAGAAACCATTAAAATGAGGATCTCTGCACAAATCTTAGGAGGAGAAGCCAAAAAATGGTTCAAAGCATTAACTCCTAACACCATACATGATCTCCCTTCCCTTTACCAAACATTTATAAACAAGTGGGAAATCAAGAAAAACCCCCTCCAAATCCTTTCTGAACATAAAAATCCTAAGAGGAATGTAGGGGCAGGTGTGCAAGATTATTGTACCAGGTTTAACAGTGTCTATAATGCCCTCCTAGCTCACATTAAACCCCCACAAGGCCTGGCACTAGTAAAATTTCTAGAAGGCTTTGATCCGGACATGAATTACCAATTGACGGAGAGAGACCCCACGACTTTAGAAGAAATGCAAAGAGGGGTTGTGAGTGTAGAGGAAAACTTGATTGAAAAGAGAGTTAGGATGAGGTCAGAGAAAAGAGTCATTTACAAAGATGAAACCATGACCTCAACCTCCTCATCTGATGCCAAAATAGACAGCTTAGTTAGGACCATGGAGAGGATGATAGAAAGGATAAGCTTAAATGAAAGAGCACCTCCTAGGGAGAACCAAGCCAATCCCCAAAACATAAATAGGAATCAAAACTTCACAAGGGATCCCTTGCAAATCAGACAGAGAGACAATGACCAACAAATCAGGCCCCCTTTCTAAGACAATTATGTAGAAGAGAAGGAAAGGGAGACTAAGGGGTTGGAATAAAATCAAAACAATCTGCTAGACTTTGATAATGAGGGTGATGTTTCTCTCACTACAGAGGAACAAAATATATTTTCCTCAAAACAAAATGAAACCAATTATGACGACTCTGAATACTACGAATTGGGATTTGAGAATTCCATAATGGAAGTCCATAGGAAATATGACCTTAGGAGCAAAAAGAACTAAGGATTCTCCAAAAATAAAAAATTAGACATTGCTGTTAAGAAAACACCTGAAAATTTTATTGAAAAAATAGAAGAAAATACCACCATAATGACCAAGAAAAATGAGCAAAACAAAGGCAAAAATAGTCAAAACAATGGTGACCCAAGCTGCCCTAATACCTCTACAAGTGGCCCTAGAAAATATGTTCTAAATAATAGTCCTAGTAAAACTTAGCACATCAAAATTGCTGAAAAGACTATGTGTAACAAAACAGATGTAAATATGTCAAAAAGACTAACATCGTTCAGTCTTGAGGGATAGATCTCCAAGATCAAAATTACCATGCCCCTTGTTGAACTAGTAACCCAAGATGTATATAGGAATTAAATCTTGAAATCTTGGAATATAGGACATGATAATGACACTTTAAACTTAACTGATGACAAACCAGAGCTGTTGTTTAGTCCTAAAGTAGAAGGAAAATACCAAGAAGGAGCAGTCCCTCCTTTCTATATTAGCTTAAACATACATGATAAAATTTTACACAATTCCATGCTAGACTCTAGTGCCTCTCACAACCTCATGCCAAAGGTAGTGATGGAAAGATTAGGCCTAGAAATTACTAAACTTTATAAAGACTCCTATTCTTTTGATTCAAGTAGAGACAAATGTTTGGGTCTAGTCAAGGATTTATGTGTCAATCTGGCACAAATCCTTGCTAATGGGCAAGTCATGGATACAATAGTTGTTGATATTCCCCTTAAGTATGGAATTCTTTTATCCAGATCATGGGGAGCCAAACTTCAAGGTAGCATTCAAATGGAAATGTCCTATTCCACTATCCCTGTCTTCAATCAAATCAGGAGGTTATATCAGAAGTCTCACATGAAGTATATGGTAAGTAGCCTAGATAGGCCAAACAACACCCTTGTATATTCCATTCATTCGGACTTATACTCATTCATCTTGTATAATGACAATGACATTGGCGAACAAGTGAATGAAAATGACAAATATCTAGGCCCACCAGAATAGTCAAATCTATCCTCAAATGAAGAACATATCATCCCAACCTCTAACAACCCTGAACAACAACATAGTGGTGAACATGAACTATAAACACTTTGGAACATGAGCTTTGATGGCTCTTGTGGCCAAGCATGTTTAGGAGTTGGTGTATGGATACATAACACAAATAAAGGCCATTCATATAAACTAGATTTTCAATGCACTAATAACATTGCAGAATATGAGGTTCTCCTCCTTGGCTTGCATTTTCTCAAAGACTTAGGAGCTAAGAAAATATTTGTCCAAGGAGATTCAGAGCTGATCATTAAACAAATCAAAGGTGATTATTCAACAAATAATCCAAGATTGAGAGAGTATAGAAATGCTACCCTAGATCTCCTTCAAACCTTTGAGAAATATCAGCTCACTTTTTTCGCTAGAGCCCAAAACTACCTTGCCAATGAGCTTGCCTTTGCTGCTAGCAATTGCCAAATGCCCCGTGCAACTAAAAAATACACTGTCAAAGTAAAAAACCATCCAACAGTGTCTGAAAACGTAAAATATTGGAATGTATTTGAGGGTGATAAACAAATTAATGACTTTCTACAGTCTAGGAATGAATATATAAGAACAAGATCAAGCTTAGAGCATGATGAAGGTGTTTTTGCTGAAAAGCAAGCCCATGAAACAGAGATTTCCTTTACTGCTGATATAAATCTGGTTGCACATCCTTGTGAAGCATAAATTTTTGAAGATCTAGACCAAAGTGACCTTGAGGTCTTACAATGTAAAGATGATACATTACCAAGGGGACTTGCACCATTAGAAGAGTTGTTTGACTTTAATGATGTAGCTAAAAACCAAAGATAGAATCCACCGAGGATGATGTAGAAGAATATAACATAGGCAGCCTACAGGAACCCAAAATGATCAAACTCTCTAAAACTCTTCCTCCTCACATAAAACAGAGATATATTGAGATTTTTCAAGAGTTTAAAGATGTCTTTACATTGGGGTATGAGGATTTGAAGTCATATGACACAAGCATTATTCATGAATAAAATTTCTCTTAAGGAAAATCATAAACCTTTCAAACAAAAGTTGAGAAGAATAAACCTTGTCTTAATAAATTTAGTTGAGAAAGAGATTAAAAATATGTATGATGTCAGGATCATAGTTCCCATTAAATACTCAGAGTGGGTTTCCAAACTTGTGTCAGTTAGGAAGAAGACTAGGGAGATCAGGCTTTGCATTGACTTTAGAAATCTGAACAAAGCCTCCCTGAAAGATAATTATCCCTTGCTTGATATGGATCACATAATTCAAAAGGTAGTTGGCTCTAAGAGAATCTCACTACTTGATGGTTTTTCCAGTTACAGTCAAGTGATAGTACTCCTAAGTGATCAACACAAAACAACCTTCACTGCACCTTGGGGTACATTCATGTATGTTAAAATTCCATTTGGGTTGATGAATGCAGGGGCTACTTTCCAAAGGGCCATGGACATAGCTTTTTCAGAAGACATATGCTACTTAATAATCATTTACCTTGATGGAATCACTGTTTACTCTAAGACTGATGAAGAACACTTAATCCACTTGAGAAAAGTTTTTGAAAAGTGTAGGAAGTATGGCCTATCCTTGAATCCCAAGAAAACACTATTTGGTCTTAAGGAAGGAAAACTCCTAGGCCACATCATCTCTGAAGATGGAATCAAAATAGATCCCAGAAGAATTGAAAGCATATTGCAAATCAGCCATCCTAGAAACATCAAGGAGTTGCAATCCTTTATTGGGAAGATAAATTTCTTGAGAAGATTCATCCCCAACCTTGCTAAAATTTTTAGGAATATTACAAACATGCTAAAAAAGGAGATAGGGGTTAAGTGGAATTTGGAAGCTAAATAATCATTTGAACTAGTAAAACAAGCTCTCACTCAAACTCCAGTTCTGATCATTCCTAATTTTACCAAGGACTTCTACATTTTCTCATTTTCATCTGAACATAACATTGCTACGGTATTATTGCAAAACAACATGATGGGGCAAGAACAACCCATAGCCTTCTTCAGAAAATCCCTTAGAGATGCTCCACTAAATTAAAACATCATGGGAAAACAAACCTTTTCATTGATTAAGACATTGAAATAATTTAGAGTTTATACCTTACATTCTCATATCATTTCTTTTGTCCCACACACAATTGTTAAAGACATTTTGAATAAAGACCCTGATGGTAAAAGGGGAAAGTGGATTGCTATTATCATAAAATATGATTCAGAAATTAGACCCACTAAACTGATTAAAGGACAAGGACGTGCAAAACTTATGGCTGAATCAAATTTCCAAGCATTAGATATGAATATGATTGATTTTTCAGAAGAACAAGAAGAATGCACAACTCCTTATGTTGAAAAATCATTTCTGAATTCATCTTGATATGTCGATATCCTATATGTGCTTTTCTATCTTAATGATCCTCCTACCTTATTAAAGAAAAAATATAGATTCGTGAAACAAAAGGTTTTAAATTATGCATTTTAGATGGGGTGTTATATTGGAAGAATTCTATAGGCATTTTTCTTAAATGTTTGCTTCAGGATGATGCAGGTAAAATCATGCATGAGCTGCATGAGGGAGAATGTGGAGGCCACCTTTACTGGAAAACCACAACTAACAAAATCCTTAGAGCTGACTACTATTGACCCACCGTTTTTCCTGATACCCACAAATTGGTCATGACTTTCCATAAGTGCCAATTTTTTTATGGCAAGAGAAAACTCCTACCTTTTCCTTTGCATCCCATTACTGTTCAAGCTCCTTTTCAACAATGGGGTTTAGAATTCATTGGAGAGATTCAACCCACCTCATCTGCCCAGCATAAGTGGATCCTCACTGCTACTGATTACTTTACCAAGTGGATAGAAGCCATCCCCTTTAGGAATGCCACTAACTTAGTCATTATCAAATTTCTTGAGACTAACTTCCTATCTAGATCCGGTTTCCCCGGAAAGATCATCACAGATAATTTTGCTGCCTTTACATCCAAAAGAATGGTTGACTTTTTTTATAGATATCACATCACATTAGGACATTCTACAGCTTATTACCCTCAAGGTAATGGGCTAGTTGAATCCTCCAACAAAATTCTGAACAACATTATCAAGAGAATGTTGGAACATAATCAAAAATCATGACATAGTAAGATAATTCATGCATTATGGGATGATAGAATAACCACCAAGAAATCAATCATTATGTCTCCCTATTAGTTGGTATATGTCATGGACGCAGTATTCCCAACATCCTTGGGAGTTCCAGTCATGAAACTCCTTCAAGAAGTACAATCAGAAGAAAATTACATGTAGAGAGGGTTGAACCAAACCATTCATTTACAGTAGTAAAGAGAGGAATTTTACAAAAGAACACAAGCAGTACAAGAAAGCATCAAGAAGATCTTTGACAGAAGGACCAAAGCCAATAATTTCAAAATTGGAGACAGAGTTTTGAATTGGGATTCTAGGAGGGAAGACAAACATAAACATGGTAAATTTGAGAATTTATGGAAAGGGCCTTATATCATTCATTAAATTATGGGTCTTAATGCTTTATTTTTACAAGGGCTGAATGGAGAAGAGTTATTTGGAGGTCCTGTCAATGGCAGGATGCTTAAACACATTTTTTGTCAAGAGTCCTAGCATCAAAGTTTTCATTCAATATACATAACACTGCATGATAAGAAATCATAAAAACAAAAAATTCAGGAAAATAGAAAAAGGAAAAGAGGGAAAATTTGAAAAGGGTACAGTCCCATACCCAAGAAACAATACTGCTGAAAGTGTACAAGCCTAAATTCCACTACTTGTTCAAAAAAATGAGATCTTGTTCAGTCATCTAGCCTAATCATGGCTGAACATATTTTAAATTTATGTTGATAAGTTAGTGTAAAAATGATTGTCAAATTTATTCAAGCTTGACTTATCAAATAAGATAGATTAGGAATGAAATATACCTGTTCCACATGCTTAAAACTGAACCAAAGAGAAAGATGAGGATCCATAGAAAATTATAGATCACAACCCTTATTTTTCTAGTTACTATTTCTGCAAAAGTAATTTGTGTGCAGCTTGTTCCAATGCCACAAACCGTGGTAAGTCAGATAGCCTAATCCTGATTTGAACCATGCTTTCAATTTCATGTCAATAATTTATAGAATCAAGTCTGCCAAACAGCTTAATCTTGGCAGTCAAATAGTCTAGGTAAAGGATAAAAGAGTTCACTAGCATAATCTAAACTCTTGGCAGCAATAAGGATAGAAGTAGATATTTTTTTTTTCTTCTTTAAAAATAAAAGAATGTCAAGGGTTTGCCAGTTCAAATGCACTCAAGGAAGAAAAAATGTTAGGCAAAATAGGTTGGGTAGGTAGAAGTAAAGTTGAAGAAAATCATGTGTTCCAAATTATTGAGATCACAACTTCAAAGAAACATTAGTAAATGAAAAGAAGAACAAATCTACCCAATGGATAAGGCACTGGTCTTCATAAGCTCGGAGATTTGATATCTAAAAGTTTTGGACACCTCCAGTAAGGGAGCTTCCCTCCCCAAGCGGAACCACTGTTAGTCATCAATAATTTTTACTATTCTGGAGATGACTAAGTTATGGTCATAGATTTCTAAAAACAAGATTTGTGAAATATTGTGAGTCTTAGAAATCTCACTGCCTTCATTATCCTAAATCAAGTTGTTTCACTATATTTTTGCCTCTCTGAATTCTAAAGCTCACCTTTCTAATTGAAAATGACTTCATTTATGGGCCTATTGATCTCATTTTTCACTCCCCTACCCATGCTCTCATTAACTCCCTTTTTCCTCTGAAAAACCCATTTTTCCCTTCATAAACCTTCCTAAAGGAAACCACTATTCCTAATTTTCCTTTGTATTTATTAAACAATGTAAAAGTCCCCTTTTACATTGTTTAAAGTCAAAACTTAAGCCTATCGGGTCTCTTTATTTTATATATGAAAACTTTGTTGTTATACTATAGGCCCAACCTTATGATATATATAGGCCTAAGCCCATTTTCCTATAGCCCTAGCCCCCTTGCACTCATATAACCTCGACCTCGCTGATCCATAAGCCCCTTCCCCTATACAATTTCCAACTCCACCCTTTCCATTTTTATAAACCCCTAGTAAACCTTATAAAAAGGCTTCATTAACCTTTGTTATATTGAAACTGGGCCCCGCTCTCCACCATACCTAGTTCCCATTCAAACGTTATATATTAACACGCTTTTTGTTGATTTATTAACACCCCGGGCCCATTCTCCATTTAACCCCGCAAGCCAATGAACATGCACCACCTGTCCTCCAGTCCGCTAACTTGACCTCCTGCTCACCACCTCTAGAGCATGCGACAACCATAAATCTCCTTCCCCGAGTTCTGACGGTCCCCGGCACATATTGCATATATAATTGCACCAGGGTTAACATCCTGCGACCCACATGAAATGGGAAATTTTTCCCTGCCACGTTTCATGCCTGAAACATATCGCGTGCCCCCTCCTGAAAACCACTTGCCACTCTTCAGCCACGTGATAAACCACTTCCGGTTTTCAAAACCAGTTATCCCTTCGTACCATTTTTCAAACTCTCCCACCTCTATTCAAACTTCTACCTGGTTTCGCCTTTGGAATCCTACCTCCCACACCATTTCCTCCTCTGCAAACAATTCTGACCAGCCCAAACCTCAAAAAAACGCAGTCTAGGCCCTCCTCGTAGGTTTTCGAATTAAAAAATTGTTTTTGTGTGCAGATTTAATGGTAGAATGGCAAAAGAGCATTCCAATGGTCCAAAAAAACATCTAAATGAGCCTCTGGGTTACGATCCGGGAGTTCAATTCAAATCGTAGGTCGTCAGAGGCATTATATCAAGAAAAACCATCAATGAAACATGATCATCGATGGTCAAAAGAACCTCCTACCATGAAAGGAAGCATCCCATGTATGTAGCAAAAAACCAAAGTCAAAGAACACAGTGAAGAAATTAATATTAAAGTATTAAAGGGCTAATCATTGATCAACAACAAAAACAATGGATTAGCCAGCTAAAGCAGAGGTTAAAAGGTTAAATGATAAAGACAGAAGATCGGAAAGGTTAATCAAAAGGATTAATAAATAGCAAAAAATAAACCAGATTAAAACAAAAAATAATAGAAATAGACATTCATAGTTTAAAAAATAGAGTTTAAAGGCCTAAATACAGAGATTAAAGACAAAACAAGAGGCAGATTAACCCAAATCAGATTTCAATTAACTGCACCTACAGGCGGCTACTTCTTCCAAAGATATTTTGCCACCAAATGATTTTTTTCCTTCAAAAAAGCATCAAACAGTTATTGTGATCAGTCAGAGATATTTTCTATCTACCAAAGCAGTTATTGTAAATTTATTAATAGGCCTTAAATTCAAACATTTAACATATATTCTCTCAGGAGTTAAGATAGGAGTTATTATTCCAGAGAAGTATCTTCAGATTTTTTTGCCTTGAGCCTTGCATGGTCTTCAAGCTAAAAAACTCATTAATTCTGTAATAAATGACACCCAAACCCTAGCTCAACTTCACCTTCTCATTTGCAAATAAATATTGCATTTGAGCTCATTATCTTGTTGGCATTTGATGATTTTTTAGATCAATACATGATTTCTAGAGTTTGAAGAAGAAATTGGTCTTGTGAAGTTTATGAATGGGTTGTTTTTGATTGATGATGAAGGAGGATAGTTTGCTAGATCCCTGAGCATGGTTAATGGTAATGTGTCTCTATTAGTTCTTGTGTTTCATGTTTATAATTATGTTCATATTTCTATGTTGTAGTAAAACATAAAAGTTTAGGTTAAGAAATGTTGCTTGAAGCACCTTAGTCCTTCCAATTTTTCATTGCCTTTATGTTTTCCACTACTGAGTTTGTTTAAGAAATCCTTAATTTATTCTTAGACCTACCTATGCTTGTTCATTTCATAAATGTTTCAATACAATAGTTTCAAATATTTTTTATGGTTAGCCTTGCCTATTTGATGCTATTTAAACTCTGTTTTGAAATTTCTCTTTGAAGTATTACTTGTTAGGTTTTAGCCAAAGAGGTTATGTTTTGATAATGTCCTTTGTCTATGCTTGAGAAGTTGCCTTGAAGTTCTTTGTAGCTTGATCATTGATGTTTAGGAGTTCCCTCTTCATTGATTAAAGTTATTTGTCATCTTGAATGTTTTGTAACCTTGAAGGTGAAATCACTAGAAGTTAAATGATTTTCTCGCCTTCTATATTTCATTGGAATGTTTGTCTTGAATGCTTATTTTCTTAAGTTGAATCAAAGAGTTCCTAGTTTGCCCTGTCTATTGATTGCTTCTTTATGCTTATGTGTTTTAGTACCTTCTTGTTAAAAGGGTACATGGTAAAGGATTATTGATTTCCCTTTGACCTACCTTTGTTCCCAAACTTGATGTCCACCTCATTTACCATAAAAACTTAAATATCCATTTGAATATGCTATATTTTCCTTGTTATGCATCATGTTTCATTGTTGAGATATCCATGAATTTCATTGAATCCATAACCCAATGATTTGAAGACCTCTCACTCCACCTATTCTACCTAGTCATCTTGTCCAACCAAAACAAGCAACAAACCCTACACTTAACAACTAGCCTAAAATCAACCATCTAAAGCAAAAAAGTTCACATCCTTTACATATAATAGAGAGAGCCCTCTTTGAGTCCAGGAAGGCTAGGTCCTAGGACTCCAAAGACTGGTTTTATGTTACCCTATGCATTTGGTCTACCCATATGCTAAATCATGGGACCCTAATAGAAGGGATTCATGTGTGAACCTTTCACCCAAATAGGAAATAGGACTCCATCTAGTTGCATGCACTTTAAAACTTTCATGTCTTTCACTTATGAAAAAAGGAATGGTCCTAACCAATGCATTCTCAATTTTCTAGCATGTTTAAAAAACTTACTATCATATAAGAGAAACTAGTCCCCAGCTGAAAAGGATTTCCACTTTATGTGTAATTCGCACCATACTTTTCACCTATCCTTTTGAAAATTTGTATGGAAATCAGTCAGGAATTTATCTTCATCCAACTTCTAGAATTTTTCCAAGCATTTCGTAATAGATTCATTTTATGTCATGTGTGTAGACCATGAAATAAAGAGTTTGGGGATGATGAAATCAATGGGTACTATGGCTTCTCGTCGATAAACAAGCTAGAAGGGTTTATACTTGTGTAGGTGCTTTACGCTTGTACGATAAGGCCATAATGTGGCAACACTCATTCATCCTATCCATCTCGGTTAGAAAAACATATATTAGTGAGGCCCCTCAACAATACCATTTTCTTGAGGGTGCTATGGGCTAATATTATAGTGTTATATCATAAATTTATGTATAAATGAAGTGACTATCTCATTAATGAAGTGGGTCCCCTGGCCAATTGTGAGGTTTCGGGGGCACTCAAATCGAGTGATAAAATTCTTGAAGATGAACTTGGTAGTAGTGTCTGCAATGAAATCTTTGACTACTACAACGTTAACCCATCTAGTAAGGTAATCTATGGTGGTGACAATGTACCTAGCATGGGAGTGATGTGTCGGAGGATTAATGGGTCCCACTAAGTAAACCACCTAGTTCTCAAAGGCATGAAGTGCATGTATGTTGGAAACGGTGACACTTCTGAGTGTATTCCTTTACATCTCAGAAAAGTGTGGGCACTAAGCTCCTGCCTACAACACTTTCCTTGCGATGTCCTTCTTTCCCATATTGCCACCGACAACTCCTGAATGAAATTCCCACAATACATATTGTTTCACATGATCAATAACACACCTTCATAATATCTAGTTAATGCCCATTTTGTATAGCTGACCTGCAATCAACTAGTAGTCTTTAGCTCGAACCATCATCTGCCTCCTTTGTGTCATCGTGTACTCCTTTGGGAATTTACCTATGGCTAATAATAATGAAATATCCTCGAAGTAGTCTGGTATGGCCTCAAATCAGACATTTGGAAATTGATGATATATTGATCCCTTGGCTTCACTTGACTCTAACTGGAAAATATTATCAAGACCTATGTTTAACCTTCTTGACTTGAAAATTACTTCAAATGTGAACTCTTGGAATTGAAAAATCCATCTAAAAATTCTTCCTTCAATTATAGGATTTTTCACTAAGTACTTCATAGTAGAATTGTCAGTAAAGAACTTGAACTAGCCCCACATGAAATTTGGGTAGCAAGTACGCCATCACAAGTGACTCATGCTTATTTTTGGTGTAGTTCCTTTCTACTATGGAAAATTTCTTGATAGAAAAGTATATTAGGCGATCAAGGTTTCCATCTCTGGGCTGAGCCAAAACAAATCCCAAGGAAATTTAGGACGCATCAATATGGACATGAATTTTCTTGTTCCAATCTGGATAAACTAGGATTAGTGCAGTTGCCAAATTTTCCTTTAGCACATTGAAATCGGCATCACATTCATTTTACCATGCAAATATTTCATATTTCTTCAATAATTTCTCTAGTGGTTTAGTGATAGAGGCATGGTTATGAATGAACCTGCGGTAATATCTCATGTGGCTGAGAGTGGATCTTAGCTGCTTAACACTTGTCAGCGAGGGGAAAACAAAATTACAATATAACAAATTGAATTTTATTATTTTCATTACTTTTAACACTATATTATTAATTGAGCCAAGATATTTTTAATCTATAACAACTCCACCATACTCATCTCTCTATTACATTTACCCTTTAATTATTTTTTAATTGAGCCGACATATAAATGTTAATTTTTTATGTTAAATGCTAAATATTTATGCATACACATCTACCCCTATGCTGGGTTGTGGAGCACCTCTCAGCAGAATAATAGTGAAAATATGGAGAGAACAAATTAATTTACTGAAGAGAAACATAAATGACTCTATTTTTAGAAATCTTTAGTGAACTCCTCTCCTTCGGTTAAGAACTTCCTAGAATAAAAGATAGATAATGCTAAGGAGGTAAGGATAGGACTATACCTATGGATAGGAATAAATGAAGTATGCAATATTTTTTATGGCCTAAGGATAAATCTAGCAAACAAAGGGCCTTCATCCCTCGGTCATGTATGTCACCCATATGATGGGAATGTGTGGGTAACATGAAAATAAAGGAAATTTTAAACCTTAATGATAAACAAGTAGAATAAATGTCCATGTTTAGATAAACATTAGTAATTCCTCGTGTTCAAAGATGAATTGGTAAGGGCTATTAAACCATCAACAGGATATGCCAAACTACTATATGAAAATAATTTTTTCAAGTGGAATAACATGAAAAAATATGGTGGTAGATAGATATAATTAAAGTAAAATAACAATAAACAAATGTAAATTTCTTATGGTTAGAATCTAAAATAAAACACTTACTTGTATAAATTGTAAAAGAGATAACAATGCAAACACATCAGATGTTTATGGTGCATGGAAACGAGAAAGAGATGAGGCTGTCTTCTTTAATGAATATCATTCCTCCAAATATTTATTTGAAATTTGGTTGACCTTAAATGGTTGAAAAGCAATTTTTAATGGGATTAATAAATCATCTATCTCTCCTAGTTGTTTTGTGCACTATTTAGATTGCTAGGAATATGGAAACTTTCCAATATGTACTTCTCTCCCTCAATCAAATTTTCCTTTGGATGATATGATCTATTTTAAGGAATATTTCATACTTATGTTATAATCAAATCATTACAATATATCAATTAAAGTAGACTTACTCTAAAAGTCTTTGTATGACGACTATCAGAGAAGTTAGAAATGAAGATCACGTAAAATTGTCTAAAAGATTTATGAAGATATTATGGAAATGGTTGAAATATTTATCCATATTAGAAATTTTCCTATGGGCATATCAATACTATAATATGAAACCTCATGCATTGTATCAATGTGTGACAATGTGATATATTACTATTATAATTGATACAACGAAATGTTTTATGAATAGTGTTATTCTTATATATCATATTTTTGTGTGTAGATAGTTTTATTTGACTAATCATAATACCAAAATTTGGTATAATATCCATGGGTATCCTACCCTTTAAGAATATATGAGTATGTGTGAAATACATGAGGATTTTTTGATGCTATTGCATTCCTTGAGTAGTTATTGGAGTTGCCATAGTTGTGTACATGTTGGAGTTGGATATCTGTCATGTTGAATCATTGCCAATGTGACCATAAGGAAAATAACCATTTCCAAGAAGAAAAATAGGAAAAATTTGATGATTGACATAAGATATAGAATTATCAAAGAATTATTGAGATTATTGGTGAGGCAGTGGTGAAGATCATCCTCAACCCTCAATAGTTGCGGAAACCTTGCTTTCTAGCACCTTATGTTCAACAAATCCTTTGCTCAACAAAGTTTAATTAGTAAAGGGTGGAGTTGGTGGATCAAATCCTCTTACTAAGATCCAAATTTGAGTCTCATTAAGTCCCTGATGGCATCTGACTCACAATTATGTAGTAGCTTTTGAATCTTCAAATTATCTCGTCACGTTTTCGACCACAAGACCTTCTTGATTGTCTCTAATTTTACCCAATTCATGTTTCTTTGATGGTACAATACACTTATTTTCCTTGTAAATAATCATTTTTCTCAGGATAAATCAATATTTCCAAACGATCCACACTTTTTTTCCACAAAAAACATTTTAAAACTAGACAAAATTCCCTAAATTTCCAACAATATTTGACGACCACTAAAATTATCATAGCACACACCTATGTTGAACTTTGTTCAAAGATGTTGTGTGCAACTTGGGTGAAATCTGGAGATTTATGTTATCATGTGGTCAAACTACCACCACATTCCTTCCCCTACTTGACTCCTCTGGTGTTATGATAGGCTAGTCTACAAGCAAGGTAGCCATGGTCATGTTTGAAGCTCTAATGAAAGCCTTGTGTGAAACCCTAAGTGAAAACAAAATATGATATGATGGGTTATATGATATATCTCATGTAAAAATAGAGTATACCTTGTGAGAGAAGTAAAAAATAAAGGAATGAATTCTAATGTAGTCATAAAATATAAGAAAATTGATTTTTGCAATCACAAAATTTCTAAAATCTGACCAAAGAATAGATGACTTAAGTTTCCCTCATCAAAATACACATTAATAATTCTCAAGAGTATCTATCCCCAACCTGAATTTAGTCATGGTACATCCTATCCTATGTTCCAAGGCTAAAGAATAAAACAAAAGTATTTTAGATATAATAAAAAGAACACCCATTGGAAAATTTAAGTAGGTTTTAAGTATAAAATGGCTAATAGTGTTGCTCTATTTACATGTCACTCAGAGGTCCATTAATGAGTTTTTAGGATCAATATTACTGTTAAATTTTTTGACACTATTTTGAAAACAATAATGTATGTCATCACACAAATGACATCATATTGTACACAATATAACACATATACATGGTAAATTATTGGGAAAAACATAAAAGGAGGATGAATAATATTTTATAAAAATTATTTAAAAATACATTAATAGAAAGAATGATAACACTTAAATTTACTTTTGAATTCGTTCTCATGTTCTATATTTTTTTCCAAAAAAGAGTCCCTTTAGCACTAGATGGCAAGCATTGAAGGTAGTGAGAGTATGTAGGATAGAGGGAATTCATGAACGATATGAGAGGAAGGTATATATTTAATCCAATTGAAACTATGTCATGCATAATGACTTTGATCTTATAATGGTGTCATCATCCTTGAAGTCTAGATTTAAGAGTTTCACTAGTTTCACAAGTTCCAATTATGTTAGAATCATACATGGCTATAAGAATATGTAATGGAAACAATATATTGCCTCACCTCATTATGTACTAATTCAATTACCAAGTAAAAAACATTATTTTCTTTTTTATTCCATATGTATATCTTCCTGTAAGATGTACGATTCTTAGCTCTAAACTTCTTTATAGTGCCATAAGAAATTGTAATGGAAAAAATATATTAGCTCACCTCTTTACCTACTAATTAAATGACCAAGGAATAAGCTTTATTTTACTTGTTATTCCATATGTACAACTCATTGTCTAATGTATGATTCTTAGGTATACAATCGTTCTCTTCCTAAATTTGAATGATAACTTCTTCTCCACCAATGCTATTCCTAAAATATTTGAATATGAGAATGCATTTGGATTTTTCTCGACTATTCTTGACAGTTTTCTTTCTTGTTAAGTACCATGCAAATAATGAGGATGAGAGAATGCATAGTATGTAACCATTTGTACATGGATTTGGGATACTTTCTTATTGTAAAAGATCAATCTCATTTATATTTGTAATCCTTTACTAAATGCTATCTTGAACAACAAAATTTTTTCGATGTGAGATATAAATGGAGAAATAATGTGATGTTACTCTAAAGAAATTACCTCATTTCTATCCAAATCAAATATTTCAAAAAAAAATCTAGATTATTCATCATTGAAGTAGAATCAATTCATTATGTATTAACATCAAGAAATTCTTCAAAATAAATGAAATCATATATGTTGTGGTATGATTCATTTATTTATATTAGAATTAAACCAATATGGAAAATAGTGCCATTAGGCCTCCGATAAAAAAAATATGCTAAAATTTCCTTTAGGCCTCCGAACAAAACATATACTCCAACAATGCTAACAATTCCTTGAGGCCTTACAGAAAAATAAAAACAAAGTGCCCATTATGCCTTTAAGCCTTATCCTATTTGATATATTAATCGATAATCAACACATGCCCATTTTGGCACAACACTAGGACACATTTATTTATATTTGTGGGTGCCCCTCTTGGCTAGGTTAAAGCTGGCATAAAATTTTTAACTACTGTATGACCTAGGTTTAATTTTTGGTGCTTAAACCCTTTATGCGACCCAGTCCTAGGGTTCCATAGTCAAAATTATGTTGACATTAGCATGACATCACCATTACAACGTGACATTATCTAAGTGGTTCCATGTGTCACCCAAATTTCACTCTATTAGCCATCAAAAATATTTGAATTAGAATGTCATGTGGCACCTTGTCATGCTACCATATCATCACCATACTACCATATCATCACTATGAACTAATGTTGTGCTACCACAAGTTTGGGGTCAAAATTTCAAATTTCAAAATTCAAAAATTTTCGATTTAGAAAACGACATGAAGAACATGTCTTACATTAATATTTTCAAGGGCTAATCAATAAAATGGAATGAGGAACATGTTTTAAATTTTAATTATATATTTTAAGGGCCAAAATATTAATTATGAAGACCTCCATAGTTACAAAAAGTCAACAATGGATATCAAAAATTGAAGCACTAGAGTTGCAACAATGGAAATTGTAGCACTGAGAAGTAGTAGCAATGATTAGGAGTAGCAAAAAAATTGAGTAGTATCAAAAATGGAGAGTTTTAGCACTGGTGGAGAGTCACAACAATGACATATAGATATAGCAACTACAATCACATCGTACAGTTGAAACTACTAAATCCTACCTGAGCAGGAGGAGTTGTAGCATCCATAGGGATTTGCAACCTCTATGGGGAGTTACAACTATTGTGAAGACCATGTGCTGAGTGGTACCTATGCAATCTTGTAATCTTATATGTCATTGTTAGTATATAAAGGAAACAATTTCTTACAAAATAATACAAATGATGATTAAAGTATGGGAATTATCAATCTATTTGATTGAAAGTTACAAGTAATTCATATATACATTATTACCTTTCAAGAATTATTCCCTTGATGATGGAATTAAACAATTTATAATCATTTAAAGCATAGTGTATATGGTACTAAAGACTCAAAATTGATTTCTCAAAAGTTGGAAAAACTAATGAAGACATGGGGCAATCATGGGTTGTCTCCAGTAAAAAGACTCACCTTGATCTAATTAAAATGGAATCAAACTCTATGTGTTGGATATATATGGAATTTATTCCAAAACCTATAATTTTTTAAAGAAAAAAAAATTATTTCAAGTCTATTAGGGAAGGGAAGGAGAAAAAAGGGGACACTATTGGTAAAATGTAATAAAAAACATAAGCTGAATATGGAAGGTAGATGTGTGATAAAAACCCCTCATTTATTTGGCAAGGCTCTAATTTCGACAAAAAAAAATCTAAACGCTTATTACTATAAAATTTTATTGACAATTAACCAAACTAGATCCATATTGACCCCGAATCTATCAACTACCAAGAGGGATCAAATCACTTTACACTTTAAAATAGGTTTGTGTATCAAGAGATTTGATCTCTCTCGGTGCTTGATAGATCCTTGGTTAAGACAAATCTAGACTAGTTTTTATATACACATATATGATATCTAGGTTGGATCCATCCATTCCTTTCTCTCTATTCCTTCCCGCTCTACTCTCTCCATACCTCTCTCCTTCTCTCTCTCTCTACTCCTCTCTCTCTTCCTTCCTATCACTCCCTTTCTTTCACACCTCCCTCTGACTTTCCCCTCATCTCTCTCTATAACCTCCAACTATATCACTATATCTATCCCTCTTTCCTTCTCTCCCCACCCATCCATCTCTTTCTCCCTCCCTCTCTTTCATTTCTCCCCCTCTCTCTCTCCCCTACTTCTCTTTTCCTTCCCTCCTCTACTCTCTCCCTCTCTCTATCCTCTCTCCCTTTCCACTTCATCTTATCTACCTCTATCTCTTTATGTATTTTTTATTCCTTCCCTCTCTCCTACCCTCCAAATCCATTTCTCTCCCTCCCTCTGGCCTCCCCCTCCCCTCCTCTCACTCGCCATTCCTCTGTCTCCTTGTTTTTTATATCTCTCTCTCTCTCTCTCTCTCTCTCTCTCTCTATATATATATATATATATATATATATATATATATATATATATATATATCACTATCTCCCTCCCTCTCCCTCTACACCATCTCTCTCTCTCTCTCCCCTCCATCCTTATGATAGGGAATTTTCACTCTATGCAAGAAATGATACATGTAATGTCTAAAATATTGTACATTTAAATTTTTATTGTAAAATGAGTTATGTCTTTTCTGACATGTAGTATTGGTAATCCATGGTATTGTAACAAAACTTATATACAAGTTAATATCATCCATGGTAAAGTGGGGGTGGTTATCCATGGTTAAGAAACTTGTTATATTGTATCTTATATTGTAAGTTAATTATAGGTATTAAGATTTTATGTGCATATTAATTAAATTTAAATATTGTTAAGGAATCATTATTAGATATTTCTCGAAAACCATCCAAAAATAAAATAACTTGAAACCATCGATTTCTTCCTACTATAATATAAGCAAGTTTTGGGTAAAAAATGGATAAGAATGACATGTAAAAAATATAATTACATGAGTTAATTATATACTTACATGGGTTACTTCTCACCATTATTTATGTTTTCTTCAACACTTATGTAGGAGTAAAATTGTAAGTGTGGAGACTTGCAAGTGATGCAAGTTCTTCTGCTTGAGCATGCAATTTACTAATTTGAGTTGGAGGATTTATTTATATACTTACAAGAGTTACTTCCCACCATTATATATGTTTTTTTTAACACTTATGAAAGAGTAAAATTGTAGGTGTGGAGACTTACAAGTGGTTACTTCCCTCCAAAATTTGTAGAATTTCTGTTGCTTGAGCAAGAAATTTACTAACTTGAGTTGGAGAGGCAAAGTTCTATTGTGTTTAACCTTTTATACCTTGTAAAGCGTCCCTCTTTGAAAACAACTCCCCGCAACTGCCACTTGTATCATTGTGCACCATTGATTTTGATGTTAAATGATTGAAATTGTGTCTACCTTTGGATTAAATATTGTTATTAATGAGTTACAGAGAATAAATGAATAATGAAAACTGTTTAAAAAATAATACAATTAAAAAACCCGCTATAACATTTTGAAAGTGCATGTTGTAGAAATTATACAAGATGCATGTATATTACTGGACTCTCCTGATCTAACAAATTAATCTTATGTTAAATACATAATCCTTCCACTTAATTATTTGTGGAAATTAAATCACCAATTTCAAAACACATATGAAGAAAATAAATTGCACAAACAAGAATGTTTTACCGAGAAATATTAAAGATAAAAACCCCAACAATCATATATTATGTATATCAATGGAACATGTAACAATCTCATACAAATCTCATAGCATAGAGCTCTCAGTACAATCAACAATCGTTACACACTGTCATGCAGAAATTTTCATATCTATGCACCAATTTCTTGCCTCCTGACAACCGGCCTCCACTACGCAATCCGTGCTGAAGAAGATCCCTGAATGAATTTGATCTTACCTTGCCTTGACCGCACAATCTTCATTGGCAACTACAATTTCTATGTAGATGCATTGAATGCATCACTATATTCACAACAGATAGTCCATCTTACCCTTTCACCTATCTCTCCACTAGGTCTCCACTAGAACTGACATGCAAGTAGTTAATTGTTGTATATGTTCAGTGGCAAGTGAGTCTCTAGTTGTGAATTAATTAAATAATTAATTCACTGATCTCTCACTAGTGTATATTTAGTTACAACTAGATACAACTAGCACAACTGAGTTAAAATAAATAATAGCTCACATAACTACTCTTCCAACTCTATCACAACTTTCCACTATCAGTTATAATTGAGTCCTCCATGCATGAGTCACCAACCACCCTAGGAATTTCGTAATTTCTTTAGCCCATTGATGTGCCACACCTGTTCACTGAAATAAAGTGCTCCAAGAAAATAAGTTGATATTTAGAGTCTGATTATTATTAAGGGCTAATAATAATCGACATGCATATATTTTTAGATTAGCAATATATAAATAGACTTCGCCCAATACTATAAAAATATAAATTCATCCAAAGATAGAATTTTCTCAACCATTTAGAATCAACATCCTGCTAACTTTAGAATATGCTCACCATTCTAAAAATAGACCTACACCTAAAAATAGCCTGCAGGCCCCACTTAATGAAGGTGTTAATTTTCACTAAGCTCATCATCTTGTTGAATCTCAACACTCCCTCTCAACAAGATAGGGATTATGCTTCACCCCGATCCTATCTCTATGGTATTCAAATTTGCTCATGGTGAGCGCCTTTGTCAGAATATCTGCATCCTGATCTTCTGTAGGAATGTACTGAAGCAACATGATCTTCTGCTGCACATAATCTCTGATATGATGATACTGGATATCTATATGCTTAGATCTATCATGAAAAATAGGATTAATCAATATTTTAATGCAATTTTGATAATCACAATGTATCACTATAGGATCCAAATGAGAACGGTCGAACAAACTGACTAGGATCTTCCTCATCCAGATAGCCTCACATGCAGCTTGACTTGCTGCCATGTATTTTGCTTCCGCTGAACTGAGTGCCATGGATCTTTGTTTCCTGATGTACCAAGAAAATGTTGTAGATCCGATACTGAAAACCCCTCCTGATTTTCTCTTTCTATTCGTTGGGCTTCCTACCCAACCTACATCTGTGAAGCTATGCAACTTCACCTGATCCGTCTGTCTGTACCATAAACCATACTCAGATGTGCCCCTGAGATATCTCAATACATGCTTGCCTGCCTTCCAAAATAGCTTGGTAGGCTTAACCATCGCTTGACTAACTTATTTCACCACATAGCATATGTCTGGTCTTGTATTAACTAAATACATGGGCAAACCCACCAACTATCAATAAACAGTGGCATCCACTACCTCTGCCGATGTAGCATCCTCTTTCCTCCAATTTCTTGGAAGAGGATTATCCATGGGCTTACAGTCTTGCATGTGAAACTTACCAAATATCTCCCGAGCATACTTTCCTTGAGACACAAATAGTTCACCTTCTCGCTGCCATATTTCCAATCAAAGGAAATAATGAAGGAGGCACAAGTCCTTCATCTCAAACAACTTTGCAAGGTCCTCCTTGCATTAGTGTATAAACTTCTCATCATTTGTTAGTATTAAATCATCAACATAAAGAACAATGATTAAAATCTTACCATCCACCACAATTTGGTATAGGTTTGCATCCACCTCACTCTTGGTGAAGCCAAGTGTTATAGCATCATTTCTCACCTTGACATGATTCATGATTGCTTCATGGCTTTATGGGCACCCATTCCTACAGACTTGGACAAATTCACTTAAAAACAGTTTAAAATCCTCCATACGCGACTATGCCCGTGTTTTTCCGCGTGTATACGCGAGTACAGCTAGACTTTTCCGCGTATGCCATTTTAATGATTAAAAAATATATAAAAATCCCTAATTTCGCGCTGGGTTGATGGTTACTCAGGTAGTTCAACCACCCCAGCCCGTGGCCAACTGTTTCCAACTGTTGAAACTACTTGGAGGGACTATAAAAATACCTCATGTGTATGGCCTAAGGGAGAGAGAGAAAGTATTGATATTATACTCTGTTGGTTCCCTATCCAAGTCTGATTCCCCGTGCCTCCTGCACTTTCCCAGTTCATTGTAGGAAACCCTTGTTTCCTTGAGATACACATCCCTTTATGTGTTATCTCGTATGCACCAGTTTGGAAGGAGTCTTAGCGAGGCAAGGGCTGGACGGATCCGGACGACGGTCTGCGAAGGCCTTGGAAGGATCAGGTGATCTCTCCACTTGATTACTTTTGTACGTACTATTTATAATACAGAAGTATCATGTTGTTCCTGAAATAAACGTGTTAGTGTATGCTTTTATGTATGAGAATATTTGTTATACAAGCATTCATTATGATTTATTTAATGTTTTATATGAATCTCACTAACATATAGAGTAGATATATGCTGTACAACTTGTCCTTTGTGTTGGTTTCTTCTTGTATTTCAGGTTAAGGAGGAAGGACGGTTGCCGGGAGTTTGGACTCCACGTGGATCTACTTCAAACGTAGGACCAACGGGTAAATCTCTCATTCTGCTCTATTTAGTTTTTATGAACGTGCATGATTGTGTGAGTCTCTGTTAAGTAGTATGCCCCTGCTCTGTGGAGGTTGAATCCCAACCAACCTCTAGGGTGTTAATTCCCCGAAACAGAACTGGCGACTCCGCTGGGGATCACATTCTTGTGATTCTCCTGTTGGGTTGTTTCAGCTGTTTGGTAGGTTGCCAACAGTTTTTTCTGTCTTTTACAGTCCAGTTTGCCTTCTTACAGTCAGTCTAAAGTCTTGGTGTCTTTCCCAGACTTGTCTTTTTTGTTTTTCATTATCTTTCTTTGTATACGCCTTTTTGTCTGCACACAGTCGCGTATACCCGCGAGTTTGTGTAAAAGGATCCGCGTATACGCGAGTTTCCCTATACACAGACGCGTATACACGCTGGTTGCATAATTGCTAGGTCGCGTATACCTAGGCAGATTTTGAAATTTTGAGTTTATTGGATTTTTGGTCTTTTCTGGCTGTGGAGGCCTGTGTCTGCAGAGTCTCTGTACTTACTGGAGTGTGACAGAAGTGGTTTCAAGTCTTGTTTCTCTTTCGTTTGTCCGAAAACTGATCTTTTTGGCAAAGTGTCCTTGTTGGTGCTAGCACTCCTGGATTGAGTTCCAAGATCGATTTCTGAGTGTTCTTGGCTGTTCTGCTTTATCAGAACAGAGAGCTTCTGCTCACTGACTCGCTCCTATCTTTGTGTTGTGCTTTGCATTGCGTTCTTTGCTTTGTTTTCGATTGGTTTTCTTGAGTTTCATAGGCTAGGGTTTTGTTGCAATTTTCGGAGAACTTTTCTTGTTTCTTTGGAGTCTTTTGTTGCAACAAGTTTCCACTATTTCTCTAGGCTGGTTGGCTGACTTTTTGGTCTTCCATTGCTCTTATTGATCTTGCTATCATTAGCTTTATAAGGTTTGGGAGCATTGTTGAAGTTTATGCTTGAAATTCGGTCTCGTTTTGGCTTGGATTGTGATAGTTGTGCTTGGTCTTCTTGAGCTCTTGTTTTATAAAACTGAAAAGCCCAAAAAACATTTGTTTTGCTTTTTGTTTTTTGCATATCAAAAACTCAAAAAACATTGTTTCTTGTTTTTGTTTTTGTTGTTGATTTTTCATTTTCGTTTGGTCATATCTTTTGAAGCTTTAGTGAAGTTTCTTGCTTCTAGTTTTTGGTTTGATTTTGAGGAGAAGTTGTCATTTGATTTCTTTTTCTTGTGGTCAAGTATTTTTGTTGTCTTATACTAAGAGTTCTTGTTTCAAGAATTGGCTTTCTGGACAACAAAAGATGAGTTAAAACTGAAGGAGCCTTTTGGGAAATTTCACCTTGTTTCAAGGGACTTTTTGCATCTTAGAATTTACATGCTAGTGGTCATTTGCATTAGGTGCATTAAATCATTTAGTTAGCTTCTTAGTTTTTGTGAGTGTGAGTTTGTAATTCGAAAAGAAAAAATACATTTTTTAGTCTCGTAGAACTTATATAGAAATTGCTCTTCATCGAAAGACAAAGAACTGCATGTGCATGTAGTCAGGTTTTTATTAATTTCTTTTGCGTCAGAACATCATTGGTTTCAACTCCATATCCTTGTGACTTAATACAACAGCCCTTAAAATAAGTGATTTAATCTAAAATCAACTAGCAAAGTTTTACTAAGTGTCAATCACCAACTAGCTAGGTTGTAGGGCCTTGGAATAGGTGAGTGGAGAGTTAACTCTCCAAGGCCGCTCAAACAAACATAGAAGTTGATTAATTGAGCGAAATCCAACTCAGTGAGGTGGACTGGGAAAGCTCTCATCCGAGAGTCAAGCGCGAGGGGAAGTGAAGGCTGAGAAGAGGGATACCCCCTCAGGTCGGCCGAATCTAACCTCAGGCAGATTCATGAAGCACGTGCGGATTGGTGTCCGTTCTTGTTCTAGGTTCCACACGGAGGTGATGGGGGAATGCCGAGTGGTACCTGAGGCAGACGTCGCATCACTTTCAGCAGTACTTCTAGGGGGTGCCCTTGCGAAGCTTGGGTGCTTGAGCCGGCAAAGGCTGTCGTTAGGAGGTCGGCGTAACTGTTTCTGATACCTTCGCTAGTTTTTCTGGGCCCTAATCATCCCATACTGCTTTCGGAAGGCCCTATACTTCGCTTTCCTGTATTTTGGTGTCCGGTCCTCATCACCCGGAGCGGAAATACTTGGAGGCTGTTTGCTTGCTGTTTCTCAGGGATTTGATTTTAGTGTGTGCTCTTTGCTCCTAGCTTGCCTAGCTTTTCAATTTTCTTGAGTCTAATATAATAAATCTGTAAAAGTGGCTGATCAAGCGCCTCGACGTTCGAGGAGAGTCCGGGGGTTATCTCTGGGAGTCTTGTGAGCCTTCTTCGAGAGAGCATGGGCAGTTAGCGAGGTGGTTTTCACCTGTGGAGTCGACGGTTATTGGAGAGAGATCCTCAGGTGCAAAGGTTTCGTTGGCGATTCGGTGTCGGTTGAGAGGAGCGTTCGCTCACCTCGAGTATTGTTTCCTCGGGAAGAAGATTTTCGGATAAGAATATACCTGAACACAACGACTACGGGTCCATCTCCTCTTCCTCTTGATCAATAGTTTTGTTTATTGATCGTCGGACGGTCCCCGAGAGACCTTTGGGATTTTCCATATCTTTCTTATCTTTCGATGGCCACGACTGGGAACGCGGCTTCTACCGTGAGTGCTGCGGGCATTCGGACCCCTGCTTCTGTCGAGGCAGGGGGCACTCTTGCTCTATCTTCGAGTGCTTCTAGCACTGCTATGTTTGGCTCTGGGTTCACCCAAGCATATGCTTCTCAATCTGGTCCCTTCGTTTCAGGGATGTCCATTGCTGGAAATCCCTCTTTTTCCTTTACCGCCGGTGCATCTGGATCTACGCCCATGTCTAACATGGCTAGTGGATTAGCTTCGTTTCAGGGTTTCCCCTTTGGGACTGGGCATATTCCTAGTCCCAATCCTTCTTTAGGGTCATTTCCTTTTACGTCCCAGACCCAGAGTTTTAACCCTTGGGCTCAAGGACCAAGTTCGACTGCTTTTATGGGATGGAATCCTATGTTTGCAACGTCGGGGGCAGGGAATCAGTTCATCGCGAGTCATCAAGGGAATGCTTCTTTCCCTGCATCGAGTGCTTATCAGTCTTTTTCTCCTCTATCTAATGTGTGGAACCCCTATCAGGGGCTTTCCTCTTCAGTCAATACTTCAGCGGGGGGAACTAGTCTGGGTTATGGTAACTCGGCGTGGGGAGGAGGTTCTTCTCCGTTTTCTACGGGTCCTTTCTGGCAGCCTGGTGCCTCATCAAATCCAGGCTATTCTTTTCAGAATGTTGGAAATCCATCCCATCAAGGATGGAATTCTCAGGCTCCGCCTCGATTACCATTTCTGGCAACGTTAAACTTGTCGGATTTGTCGAAGTTAACTAATGACCCGATTCGTTATAGTCCGGGGTGGCCTCCGGTTCCAACCAAACTTCCTTCAGACATTCCTAAGTTTGAGGGTAAGAATGGTGAAGATCCGGCGGATCACATCACCACTTTCCACTTATGGTGCTCTTCAAACTCTCTGATCGATGACTCGATTAGATTGAGATTATTTCAACGCACCCTAACTTGAAATGCTACCAAATGGTATATAGAGCTCACTGGGGGCAGTTTCGCTACATTTGGGGAAGCGCATTTGTCACTTACTGTAACCATTCGATTTACAGCATCGGATATGAGGTACAGGGCCAAGACTCCTGGCTAATTTTAAGCAAGACAAAGCAACTCACATTTACGATCATATTCGGGAATGGAGGAGAAGGAAGAGGCTTATCAAAAGCCCATATTCCGGGTGAGTTCCTTCTCGAGGGTTTTGAAATGTACCAGTCAGAGACATTTCAAAGGGCAAGGATGTATCCATGTCGGGGGTATATTAGAGAGGAAGGCCATCTTTAGGGCCCGACGGTTAGAGTGATCTGATTCTCGATGCAGGATGCTTTACAAGTATTTGCAATGCTCCTCGCTCCAAATTGGATTTATCGAAACCCAAACCAGGTCCGCATGGTGACGGGCTTGTCGGATCGGTCAATAGTAGTGCAGCCAGCCTGCTTTCTCAATTGCAGCAGTTGTCTTTACAATCTGCTCCTTCTGGTCAGGCTGTGCCTGCTGATTCATCCCCTTCCCACTCTTTGTCCATAAATGCTGTCCAATCTTCCGAACCCAAAGGAAATCAACAATCCGATGGGAAGAAGAAGGGACATAATAACAAGAAGAAGGACAAGAATGGGAAGGGAAATGCAAATAAAACCAACGAGCGTGTTGGTGAGGGTCAAAAGGAGAAAAATAAAGTGAAGTTTCCATGCAAGCTTTGTCTTGGAGACCATCTCACACACCTTTGCCCGAAAATTCGGGATGCTCAACGCATTATCTCGACGGGTTCTTCTAGTTCCCGGGCGTACTAACAAACCCTTTTCCCCAAGGGCAGCAATTAGTTGTTGGCGCGAACCAAAATCCTGGGGCTTCCTCTGGAGGTACCCGGGAAGGGGAAATTCAGGAAGGGGAAATTCATCGAATATCTTTATGATGAGTGCTCACGTGGATGTCGCTACGAGATCCGTGATTGTAAGCGGAGAAGAATCTTCGAAAGCTAAGGAAGTTCTGATGCTGCGGGCCGCTTCACATCACGAGCCTACTTGGTGAAAGTCACCTGCCTCGAATCACAGAAGGCATCCTCTAACGGTCTGATTAATCGAGACGCAAGGGCTGCCCAGGAACTACTCGATTGTAGGAAGTGCGCGCGAGTCCTTTATATGTCATTTTAAATTACTCAGTCTTATTCGGCTCGTGCGATATGTTGCTCATGCCATTGGGGCTATTGATCCGAAAAATTCTCTTCTGATTACCTTTGATATGAAGAATTTTAAGAAGAGACTTCCTCATCATATGGCCTTCCATATTAAATCATCGTACCAGAAGACTAACATCTTTCGCACGATTGTTGATGAGGGTGCTTCTACTTGCGTGATGTCTCTCGCATGCTAGAAGACACTAGGATCTCCCAAAGCTGTTCCATCTAGCACTATTCTTACTGCATTCGATGGTCATTCTCACAGACCCCATGGTATTGTCCCGGCTTTTCCCATCTGTGTTGGGGGAAAAACCGTAAACATAGAGGTTGAGGTAGTAGATGCAGCCTTGGACTACAACCTTCTGTTGGGGAGGAACTGGATATATGATATGGATGCTATTGCATCCTCACTATTTCGAATAGTATGTTTCCCCCACGAAGGGAGGATAGTTACGGTGGATCAACTGGACTGTCCTCCTGTAGACCTGGATGCGCCTTCTCATCATCTGTGCCTAAGTTGGATAATACTAAGGCGCCTGTCGAGAATCTAGGAGTTGGAATGTATTCTTCCCCGATGGGTTCTTTTGATCTTCCTCCTCCTAAAGTGTCTATTAATGCTATTTCATCCTCCAAGGCTCCCCTTCGAAGAGAGTTCTTTCGAACTCATTATTTTTCGGACCCTTGGACCTTACCTTCTCCAACAGCCACATTGGAAGAAGGGCAAGTGGGTGGAATGGCATTCCCGATTTCTGCAGCTGATATTGCATATCAGTCTGTTGTTGACACTGCAGAGTCTGATCCAGCTCCTCTTTCGCCGGAAGAGTTGGATGGTGATGTGGCTCCGGCTTGGACGCTTACTTCTTCTTCTCCCCAGGATTGTCTAGATACCACTCTTCCATCTGAAGAGGCCATCCTGGAAGCAATGACAGGTATAGAGAGACCGTGGGATGACTTGCATCATCGGTCTTACTTCCTACCTGACTTGAGCGAAGTCGAAGCTAGTTTTCCAAGTCCTCAGTCTCCTGGACCTGTTCACCCAGCCTTGAGCCCCTTAGCACCAGCACAGGTTTATGCTGAAGGGAACATGGCTGTGATCTCTCCGACTATCCCGGTGAACATCTCCAGGAATCCCAACATTATCGAGAACGTTTTCATTGGAGCTGAATGTTCCCGTGAAGAAGTTCAAATCTATACCGAGCTCTTCAAAAAGTATAGGGATGTTTTTGCTTGGTCTTATGAGGAAATGCCTGGCATAGACCCATCTATCGTCCAGCATGAGATCAAGACGTATGAAAACGCTAAGCCGGTCAGGAAAAAACTTCGTCCGGTTAATCCTAGGAAGGCAGCAGCTATCAAAGCTGAAGTTGAAACGCTGCTTAAGGCGGGATTCATTTTTCCATTTCCTCTGACTGAATGGGTTTCAAACCCCGTTCCCGTTGATAAAAAGCAAGGAACAATTCGAGTGTGCATCGATTTCAGAGACCTGAATAAGGCGTGTCCTAAAGATAATTACCCCACACCCTTCATTGATCAGATTATTGACGAGTGTGCCGGTAACGAGATTTTCTCCTTCATGGACGGTTTCTCTGGTTATAATCAAATTACTATCCGTCCAGAAGATCAACATAAGACCGCATTTATTTGTCCCCGGGGTACGTTTGCATATAAGAAAATGCCTTTTGGTCTTAAAAATGCTGGAGCTACTTTTCAGCGGGCCATGTCTTACGCCTTCCACGACATCAAGAAAATCATCGAGGCATACTTAGATGATCTAGCTGCTCATTCTCGAAAGAGGATGGATCATCCAAGTCACCTCCGACAAATATTTGAAAGATGTCATTTTTATAAAATTCGTTTGAATCCGAACAAGTGCGTTTTCGCGGTAACATCCGGTCGGCTGTTGGGATTTATCGTGTCTAGGGAAGGGATAAGGGTAGATCCTTTCAAGGTTGAGGCAATACTTCGGTTGCCTCCCCCGTCTTCAATCCGTCAGCTTCAAAGTCTCCAAGGGAAGTCTAACTTTCTTCGGAGGTTTATCGTTAACTATGCCGAGATTACAAAGGGATATATGAGACTGTTGAAGAAAGGAGTTCCTTTTCTTTGGGATGACTATGCTCAACGCTCATTCGATGCCTTGAAAAAGGCATTGACCTCTGCTCCTTTACTGAGTCCACCCGATTATAGCAGAGATTTTCTTTTGTATCCGGCTACAGCAGAATCTACCATTGGTATGGTTCTGGTTCAGGAGGATGATGCTCTGGCTGAGCATGTTATTTACTACCTTAGTCGAGGACTGGTAGGACCTGAACTTCGATACACCCCGATAGAAAAGTTAGCCTTAGCAGCAGTTCATGCTGTGCAGCGACTCCGGCATTACATTATTCTTTGCAAAACTTATGTCTTGGCAGCTGCCAATCCATTTCAGTTTGTCCTCAGCAGGCGAGTGATTGGGGGCAAATATAATAGATGGATTGTGATATTACAGGAATTTGATCTAGAGTTCATGTCTTCCAAATCCAAGAAGTCATTAGTCTTTGCGGAATTGATCTCCGAGTTGCCTTGTGGAGAGGAGATGATCTATGATGAGTCCTTTCCGGACGAACACTTGTTTCTAATCTCTCCACAAGATCCTTGGTATGGGGATATCATTGTGTATCTCCAGACTGCGAATTTTCCCTCTTCTTTTTCGAAAGATGAGCGTCGCAAGCTGCGTCACTTAGCTAAAAGTTATCTGATTATTGGTGATGCTTTGTACCGTCGAGGGGTTGATTCAATCCTAAGACGCTGCTTAACTTTCGAAGAAGCTGAGGCTGTGCTCAATGATTCTCACGGTGGAGCTTGTGGGGGTCATTTATCAGGGCTTGCTACAGCCCAAAATATTTTGCGTGCTGGCTACTTCTCGCCCTCGATTTTCAAAGACTGTATTGAATCGGTCAAGAAGTGTCATCCTTGTCAAGTGTATACTCGAAAAATGCGCGCTCATCCAGCTCCGCTTTTTCCAGTCGTTACTGTCGGACCCTTTACAAAGTGGGGTATGGATTATACTACTTGTAACCCGCCTTCGGCAAAAGGTCACAAGTACATTATCGTAGCAATAGACTACTTTACGAAGTGGGTCGAGGCTATGCCTACTTTTGGGAACGATGGTGAGACTGCAGCTCTTTTCTTCTTCAACCAGGTTATCGCTCGTTTCGGTATCCCTAGAGAGATTGTCACTGACCATGGCAGTCACTTTCAGAACAGTATGATGGCTGATTTGGCTCTTAAATTGGGTTTCCGGCAGGAGCATTCATCTCCATATTATCCTCAGGCCAATGGCCAGGTCGAAGCCGTGAATAAGTCCTTGAAGACAATTCTTCAACGGACGATTGATAAACATAGATCCAATTGGCACATTATGCTATATCCTGCACTCTGGGCGTACAGGACATCAGTTAAAACTGCAACTGGCTTTACTCCGTTTCAGTTAGTCCACGGGGTGGAATCCGTATTTCCCATTGAATGCGAGATTCCTTCCCTTAAACTGGCTGTTGAGCTTCTTCCCGACACTTCTAGTCTGGCAGAGCGGCTTCTTCATCTGGAACATCTTGATGAGCAGCGTCGAGATGCCGCCACGTTGAACGAAGCGCATAAAAACAGAGTCAAAGTTCAGTACGATAAGGCGGTTAAGCCTAGGGTCTTTTCCGAAGGTGACCTTGTTTTGGTCTATGCTCAAGAAAAAGATGCCTTGGGGGCAGGAAAGTTTAAGTCGATGTGGTATGGCCCCTATATCGTTAAGAAGGTCCTTAAGAAAGGCGCGTATACCTTGGTTGACTTCGAAGGGAATGAGTTGCCGGAGCCCCGAAATGGGCTCTATCTGAAGAAGTATTATGCCTAGGCTTTGGCCTGGCATTTTGCTTTGTATATAGTAGTTTTTTGTCTTGTACATATCTGTTTGATTTTCGATTTTTTGATGAGATGGTGATGTTTTTTGATCTGCTTTGGCAGGTTGTGTTGATGTCATGAGTCATTTTGGTTTCGCCGATGGTGCTAGTAGACACACCCGGAACTTAGCTTCCGTGGCTTGGGTGCTTCATTATCCTTCCGGTCAGCTGTTGGTATCAAGAGGGGTCTGTATTGGTCCTGCTTCCAATAACGTAGCAGAATACACTGCAGTCATTCATCTACTCTCGGAGGCAATATCCTTGGGTGTTGATTCGTTGGTAGTTTTCTTGGACTACCAGCTGGTGGTGTCGCAGTTGAACAACACTTATCGGGTACGAGATCCAATTTTATTACGATTGTTCTTGAGGGTACGTTTGTTACAAAGGTCATTTCAAATTTTAACATTCATTCATATTCCTCGAGCTGACAATTGGTTTGCTGACTCATTGGCTAATCAAGCTTTAGATTGGCACATTAATCATTCAATACAATAAATTTTAATCATCAAAAACATCATACATTTGATACATTTATCACATCACATCAAATATCGTTGTATATATCATCGGAGTGTCAAAAAACTTTACAAAATTTGGATCCATCAATGCCGTACAAAACTTGGGCTTATGCCCCATCATGTTCAGTCTCAAAAAGAATATACAGTCATCTAATATGGAAAATTTGTCTACTCCTGAGGACCCTACCCAGAAGTTGTGTTCCTATAGAACATCACTGCAGTGGCCACACGGCGGAACAGTCTAACCCAGTCCCGGGGTACTCCTACAACCCGTCTCTGGACGGCTTCTGGCAAGTCCTCCACGGCAGCCAGAGGGATTTGGCAGGTCAGTCCCTCCAAGTTTCTCTGCACGGCCTGAAGTGTCCTGTCAGAATCCGCTGTCTCCGCCTCACCTCTGCGGCGCTTGTGACGTGCTAGGCCCTCAGGACGAACTGGTCCAACATCTGAAACATGATCATTTTTCATTTGTCAGTCATTGTGAATCCAATCCAAAAACATGTTTGTTTTACATTTTTCATACATATTTGAAAAATCCAAAAAAAAATCATATAAGTTAAAATTTTTGAAAAAACTTACCGACTGCTCCCCATGCTGCACCGGGTGGAAGTACTAGATCTGGATCTCCTCGGAAATCCATCCCGGCATAGGGATAGTCATCTACCGCGATGATCTGTTCTCTCCACCATAAGAAGAACTCATCATCCCAGGTAGTTCGGGGTACCTCGCTGCCCCCCAGTCTCTTCATCATGTCTGCCCAACGGGCGATTCTTGGGTCCCGAGGGCTGCTGATAGTCGAGATGACTTTGGGTCTCAAAGCTGGAACTCTCTCGAAGAAGAATGTTGTCAAAATGGTTCCATAGCCAAAGTGTTTTGTTTTTGTTTGGCGAATGGAGGTCAGTTGTTGTTTCATGTTCTGTAGCAGGGCAGTGCACCAATCATACACATGAATTAAGCACTCTACAACTATGCTCATGTGCGTCCTGCACGCCTGATGTAGTGAGGCAGATCCTGCCACTCTGCCGATGGTGAATAGGAGGATCTTTATGTGCAAATCCCTGATATCTCTTATTGCAATCTGTGTGCCAACTTTCTTGGAATTATCTACGCAGTATATTTGGACATAGTCTTCCACGGTCAACCCTCCCAGGGGCTTTCCGTGCAAGTCCACTGGGTCTCCCCTCCTGGAGAGTCCAGTGATGAAGTATATATCTTCCACTTCTATGCGTAGTGGCATCTGATCAATTATGAAGCAATCCTGATCTGGTTCCCAGTAATTTACGAGCATTTCAAGCAATCGCGCATTACTTTTCATATTGGGCATTTTAAAGAATTTGAACAATCCACAGTTTCGGAGGACATTTTGTGCTGCGCGATCCTGCATGACCTCTTGGTCTATTGCGCTATGCTCACGTTCCCTCCATGAGATGGTCATCCTGAGAAATTTCATCAAAATTTGCATTAGAAACTCCTTTTTGGATTACGGACTTGCGCATACGCGACTTTTCCTGTGCACAGTCGCGTGTATACGCGGCTTGCCTTCATTGAACCCGCGTATGCGCAGATACGCATTTTTTAATAAGGGTTTCAAGGTAAAAATTCACTTAATTTTAATTTTTAAACGGACAAAATGAATAAACAGGATGATTGAGGAGCCTACCTGAAGTTTCGCTGAGTTCCGACGGTCGGTTGTTCCTGATTTGCTGAAAGAAGTTTTTAGCTCCAGAGCAATTTTTCCAAATCAGCTATGCATAATGAACCAATTGAGAGGTAATTTGTGTATTTATGGCTAAAAATTGAAAATTTTCGCAAAAATTTCCTTATGCTTATTTTTTCGATCTGTCTTATGCTGTATAACTTGATTGCTTGGAAGTGCCCAGTTTGGTATGTTTTCAGGTACATTTTGACAATTTTGAGACTTTTCCCGGTTTTTGATCCATGATTTCCGACTCTTCACGGCAGGTATATGATCTTCACTGGCATATAGGTTAGGGAATCACTTTCCGTTGCATCTTGCATTCTAGCCTCCATACCGATCACTTGCCTTAGGGTCGATCCCATCAGGCCATGAGCATTACACCCATTTCACTCGCCGATTTTTAATCATGACTTGATGGTAGAGCCTTCCCTTACATGGGCTTCCTAGTTAGTTCCTCGCTATCACTTGTTGCCCATGCTGCTTTTTATGTAGGCTCGGGAGTCCTCTTTAGTCCCGCCATGTCTTTTGTGTTGAAGCTTCATTCTTCTTCTTCATCACTTATCATTTTTTCTGGCTTATACCCTAGAGGCTCCCTGGTGTCGTTAAGTTGTATTACTGCATTGCATATCGGCTACTTGTTTATCCTGGCCTTTAGCCGGCTTCATTTGGACTCGATGTTTAAGCCAACTTTTGACCTTGATTTTCTGTAAAAGTTAACCATTGCATGCACTTAGCTATCACGACTTGACACCTTTTGTACCCATGGATGGAACGTTCCTCTGAGTATCACTGACCAGTTTTCGCCACCTTGCATTGAGCATAGGATTGTTCCAAACCCCGGAACTAGTGCATCTGCTTTCTTGATACTCATTCTATCCATTGTACCATAGCATTCTTTTATTCTTTTTCAGGTTTATTATGAAAAAGACAAAAAAATTAAATATAACAAAAAGAGCGGGAACGGGATGTATCTTCGTTATTTCGATGGCAGTACAGAGTCAGTTTGTCGCCCTTGAACAAAGCACATATACTTATATATATTTCCTTCATTTGGGATGGTTCTAGTTTGACCTAGGTTCAGCCTTTACCATGTTGCACTTGTCAGTTCTCCCCCGGTTGGTTATCTCTTCCAATCATATGGAGAGTTTGTTTTGCCTCCTGCAGAACAGATTTATACAGTGTCACTTTTTACTGCCATGGTCATCATAGAGTCATGTTTTTGTTCAAGGGAAGTCTAGCCTGAGTCGGCCATTCTGCGGTGTCTCTTGACTCATTATTCAGTCGGCCTTCCCGGTCTTGTCAGTATCATGTTCTATCACATCAGATGTTTTGATCTTCTGCTCGTGCTGGTTTGAGAAGGTCCCTATTGACTTCTTGCTGGCGGGTTTGTCTCTTATCGACTACGACACATTGCTCTGAGAGCAAGCCTAGAGCCACACCTTGGGCCTATTTCCATTATTGATAGGTGACCTCGTGCTCAGCATTTGATCATCATCATGGGTCTTTGACTGAGTGGTTTCCCCTGTGTTCGACGTTAGCACACATTATCACACTTGGGATTCGTGCAGTACCTTGATTTCCATTTGACCCTATCGGTGGATTTCTCGCCTCTGTGTCAGCTTTCATTATTGGTTGGTTCAGAGGGTTTCTTTCGTGCGCTAGCTTCATCTTGTGCATGTCGGAAACGTACTTCGGTTTTGGTTCCGTCACTCTACTTCGTCCGATTCCTTCCAAATCTTGGCCTGCGGGTTACACTCGCGCTGGACTGATGTGGGATGCCTTAATGCCTTCCTTCCAGCAGATCTTTTCCCATCGACTCCGACTCATTGCTCTGGGAACAAGATCTAGATTCTTTTGTCAGTACCTTAGGGTTTGCAGTCATCAGTGGCAGACTCTTCGCTATCGACAGTGGGGATTCATCATTGCCTCCTGATTGGTAGATTCTTTCAAGTGTTCGACTTCAACTCATTCATTCACACTTGTCAGATTGTACTGGGGCACCTTGACACTCATTATCATTATCGGTGGGTTGTCTCGCGTTGGTTAACGGGATACATCAATGCCCGGTAATCCAACGATTTCTCACATGGTCGACTTCATTTCATTTATTCCCAGTGTGTAGAATTGTGCCGTTGTGATCCGTGAAGACCTTGGGTTGCATCAACATTTCTCGGTTCACTGTTGACAGTCCTTTCAGTTTCTGCCAGTGTTGCCGTCCACCCTTATATGTTGCAGTTCAGCACAGCAGCATCTTATATGTTGGTCCCCGAGTTGCATGATTGTACCGTTTGATCCACCACTTATGATCCGGTACTTGGAGATTCAGTTACTTGATCAGACATCCAGTTGCACTATCTTTGTTCAGCTTTCTATATGTGATACTTGGACATTGATACAGACTTGTATTTCTGGGCCCTGCTCAGATGATTCACTATGTACTTTCAGTTCAGTTATACTTGTATACATGTTGGATCTATTTCAGTACTTTCCATATGATGTATTTTTGACTGAGCATGGGTATGCCCGCCTCAACATGAGTTGACTCTCTGGTTTCTTTCATTGGTTTTTGGCAGGCTGAAATCTGGTGAAGTCCTCTCTTGTCCTTGCGAAGTTCTTTCTATGTGCATAATACATTTCGGCCATCATGTACCCCTTCTGACCTCATATATTAGGGGGCATCCGTTATAGCATCATTTCTCACCTTGACATGATTCATGATTGCTACATGGCTTTATGGGCACCCATTCCTACAGACTTGGACAAATTCACTTAAAAAAAAACAGTGGAAAATCCTTCATACGCGACTATGCCCATGTTTTTCCGCGTGTATACGCGAGTACAGCTAGACTTTTCCGTGTATGCCATTTTAATGATTAAAAAATATATAAAAATCCCTAATTTCGTGCTGGGTTGATGGTTACTCAGGTAGTTCAACCACCCCAGCCCGTGGCCAACTGTTTCCAACTGCTGAAACTACTTGGAGGGACTATAAAAAGACCTCATGTGTATGGCCTAAGGGAGAGAGAATTATTGATATTATACTCTGTTGGTATTCCCTATCCAAGTCTGATT
This sequence comes from Pinus albicaulis, assembly GCA_034641835.2. Lineage (NCBI taxonomy): Eukaryota > Viridiplantae > Streptophyta > Pinopsida > Pinales > Pinaceae > Pinus > Pinus albicaulis. The sequence continues at coordinate 223,924,338 of CM076582.1, read as the reverse complement.
CCCCGTGCCTCCTGCACTTTCCCAGTTCATTGTAGGAAACCCTTGTTTCCTTGAGATACACATCCATTTATATGTTATCTCGTATGCACTCATTTGGAAGGAGTCTTAGCGAGGCAAGGGCTGGACGGATCCGGACGACGGTCTGCGAAGGCCTTGGAAGGATCAGGTGATCTCTCCACTTACTTTTGTACGTACTATTTTTATAATACAGAAATATCATGCTGTTCCCGAAGTAAACGTGTTAGTGTATGCTTTAATGTATGAAGAATATTTGTTATACAAGCATTCATGATGATTTATTTAGTGTTTTATATGAATCTCACTAACGTATAGAGTAGAAATATACTGTACAACTTGTCCTTTGTGCTGGTTTCTTCTTGTATTTCAGGTGAAAGAGGAAGGACGGTTGCAGGGAGTTTGAACTCCACGTGGATCTACTTCAAACGTAGGACCAACGGGTAAACCTCTCATTCTGCTCTATTTAGTTTTTATGAACGTGCATGATTGTGTGAGTCTCTGTTAAGTAGTACGCCCCTGCTCTGTGGAGGTTGAATCCCAACCAACCTCTAGGGTGTTAATTCCCCCTTTCGCTACTTTCTTTTACCAGGAATCAAGTAATGCAACATCCATCGAAGTGGGCTTAGGAACATTTCTATCGATGAAATCCTTCAGACCATTATCTTAAAGCACTTCCTCCATATTGTCCTTCCAAGATACGTAGTTGGAGCTACCCTCAAGTGCATACTCCAACCGCAACCCATTGAAAGCCATTTCAATCTATACTCAACTGTCGTACCAAGAAATTCTTGTTGCAAATTCGAATTCTCCACCAACACAAAACTCAACACCGCTTCAATATTGCAATCTCCAGTGATCAACACTACTCTAATACCATGTAGAAATTATACAAGATGCATATATATTAATAGACTCTCCTGATCTAACAATTAATATTATGTTAAATACAAAATCTTTCCACTTAATTCTTTGTGGAAATTAAATCGCCAATTTCAAAACACATATGAAGCAAATCAATCGCATATAACAAGAATGTTTTACCAGGAAAGCTTAAAGCTAAAAACAAAAAATATCATATATTATGTATATAAATGGAACATGTAAAAATCTCATACAAATCTCATAGCATAGAGCTCTCAGAATAATCAACAATTTTCACACACTGTCATGCAAAAATTTGCATATCTATGCACCAATTTCTTGCCTCCTAACAACCTGCCTCCACTGCGCAATTTGTGCTAAAGAAGATCCTTGAATGAATTCAATATTTCCTTGCCTTGATTTCGTAATCCTCATTGGAAACTCCAATGTCTATTTAGATGCATTGAATGCATCACTATAGTCACAATAGATAGTCCATCTCACCCTTTCACCTATCTCTCCACTGGGTCTCCCCTAGAACTGACATGCAAGTAGTTAACTATTGTATTTGTTCATTTTCAAGTGAGTCTCTAGTTTTGAATTAATTAAATAATTAATTCACTAAAATCTCACTATTCTATCTTTAGTTACAAATAGATACAACTAGCACAACTGAGTTTAACTCACTTAACTGAGCTAAACTAAATAACAACTCACATAACTACTCTTCCAAATCTGTGAAAATTTGCCACTATCAGTTATAACTGAGTCCTCCATGCATGAGTCACCAACCACCCTAGAAATTGCATAGTTCCTTCACCCTACTGATGTGCCACACCTGTTCACTGAAATAAAGTGCTCCAAGAGAATAAGTTGATATTTAGAGTCTGATTATAATTAAGGGGTAATAATAATCGACATGCATCTATTTTTAGATTAGCAATCTATAAATATACTTCGACCAATATTCAAAATATAGAAATTCATCCAAATATAGAAAATTCTCAACCATCTAGAATCAACATCCTGCTAACTTTAGAATATGCTCACCATTCTAAAAATAGACATACACCTAAAAATAGCTTGCAGGCCCCACTTAGTGAAGGTGCTTAATTTTCACTAAGCTCATCATCTTGTTGAATATCAACACATGTTGCTTGCTATATTATGGCCTCACTTGGATTGGTTCGGATTCCTATATTTTTCAACATGATGCTACTAATTTTACAGCCGCTACATCCACGGTGTCTCAGTCTCCACCTCCAGTTTTAGACGAAAAGCCTCCTATTCCAGAGGATGAAGCCGTCAAAGAAGTTATTCTTTCAGAAACATCGAAGATAAGCTGTTATGACACCAATAAAGGCATCAACGCCAACACCATCAAGTCTGAGGTAGAAGAGAAGCCTGAGGTAAAAGAGTTGCAGAGGTAGAAACTCCAACTCTAGTGAAGAAAAATGCAGAGCATTCTAACTTTATCAGTTTATTAAACCAAATAGGTAGAACATTTGTCTCAATTAATTTTTACTGGCTCGAATTTTCCAGAGAATGACGTACTCTAATTTATTAAAGCGATATGTTCCTTCCTTTCACCTTTCTCTCAATATTCTTCTTTGTTGCCGAAGACATTTTACTTCAAGATTTCTTGAAGATCATAGGTACTAGGGTAGATTATAATTTCATGATCATCCAAATTCCTTTAAAATATTTGAAAACTCGGTAAATACCCACAATTTCCCTCACAAAATTGTACTAAATATTAATTTGTGTCGGCTGCTTGAAAATTCTTTACAATTGTAGTTTTCTTTAAAAGAGAGAAAACATGAAAAGAACTTGGATTGGTTCAGATTCCTATGTTTTTCAACATAATGCTACTAATTTTATAACCGCTACATCCATGCTGTCTTAGTCTCCACGTCCAGTTTTAGATGAAAAGCCTCCTCTTCTAAACGACGAATCCATCAAAGAATTTCTTTCAGAAACCTTGAAGAAAAGATGTTACGACACCAATAACATCATCAATGTCGACAACATCAAGTCTAAGGTAGGGGAGAAGCCCAAGGTAAAATAAGTTGTAGATGAAAAAGCTCCATCTCTAGTGAAGAAGAACACAGAGCATTCGAAATTTCTCATTTCAGTAAATCAAATAGGTAGAAGATTTGGTTCAAGTAATTTTTACCTTGCTCAAATTTTTTGAATTACATATTTTTAACAACTTTTGTTGTGTGTCAGATAATGACGTACTCTAATTTATTAAATTGATCTCTTCCTTCCTTTCACCTTTATCTCAATATTCTTCTTTGTTGTTCAAGACATTTTACTTCAAGATTTCTTGAACATCATAGCTACTAGGGCAGATTAGAACTTCATGATCATCCAAATTCCTTTAAAATATTTCAAAACTCAGTATATATGCCCAATTTCCCTCTACAAAATTGTACTAAATATTAATTTGTGTTGGCTTCTTGAAAATTATTTACAGTTGTACTTATCTTTAAAAAAGAGAAAACATGAAAATAAAATAAACAAGTTTCTAGGAATATAATTCGCAAGATTTAGTGTAATCTTACCATTATCCTTGTTTACTATCTGCTTGATTCCAAGGGGATTCTTCCATAGCCTTCCATTCTTTCTCGGCGTAGTGAGACAAGTTCAGAGGAGCATCACTAGTGCATAAGCTTGTCTTTGGCCGATATACTTTATTTGTTGGAAAATGCAGAATACAATGAAGAAAATTGGCTCACCTTTATGAAAAATAATTCAAGAAATGGTAGTGGCTGCCCTTCACATAGTTCGGAGAATGGATCATCCTCTGAAGCTTCTTTCGAGTTCAATATTAAGTCGGTTTCTTTGACTCCGAAATCAACCACTTTATTTTCAACCATTTCAACGCGGTCATCTAGAATTGTTGTTACATATATAATTTTTATAATTAGATAGAGTGGTTAGATTATGAAAATAAATTTGGAATATTTTAAAAATTCAATGAATATTAGAAAATTAGTTAATTTTAGCTATATTAATTAGATTTTGAAAATATTTTAAAAATTTCTTTCAAAATAAAATTACGAGTATATATCAATGTTAAGTGTATATATATATATATATATATATATATATATATATATATATATATATATATATATATATATATATATATGGGCTCTCGATATTTGTTTATTATATAGTTAGAAGTGTTATTATTCAGTTACAGAAATAATCAAATAAGGAAAATTGTAGGATAATTGTAGTAGTCCAACTTGCATATTCAATTTTTCCACCCTTTTAACTTACAAACTTTACGTTTGAAGAGAAATACATAAATGTAACTGAATATTGTTGTTCGATCATGCATGATTAATGTGATATTAATATGAGAGCCATTACTTATAAGTTAAATATTCAATTAAATCATGCAAAACTTTGCAAACTACATTCTATACACTATCTATACTAACTAGGTTACAAAGAAACCATTTTCTTTATCCAAACAATTCTTCAAACCTATAATTTTTTTAAATAAAATAATTCATGTTTATCTGTTAAATATTCAATTAAATCATGTAACATATCACATATTTTTTCCTCTATACTACTCATTTCCTCTATACTACTCTTTCCTATGTTACTACTTTACAGTGTTTCCTTTGCAAGATATGATGCAATTTCTAGTTATCTTTTAATTGAGCCAACATATAAATGTTAATTTTTTATGCTAAAAGTTAAATATTTATGCATACACATCTACCCCTACTAGGAAAATATTTATGCATACACATCTACCCCTACTGGGTTGTAGAGTGCCTCTCAACGGAATCATACTGAAAAAAATGTATAGAACAAATTAATTTACTGAAGAGATACATAAATGGCTCTTTTTTAGAAATATTTAATGAATTCCTCTCCTTCGGTTAGGAACTTCCTAGGATAAAGGATAGATAAAGGTGAGGAGGTAAAGATAGGACTAGACCTATGGATAGGAATAAACGTAACATACAATCGTTTTTATGGTCTAAGGAGAAATATAGCCAACACAGGTTCTTTTATCCCTCTCTCATGTATCCCATCCAAATGAGGGGAATGTTTGGGTAACATGAAAATAAAGGAAATGTTAAACCTTAATGATAAGAAGTAAACTAAAGTTCCATGCTCAAATAAACACTAGTAATGCCGCATTTTCCTTATCTCTGAAGAAAAAATATGAATTGGTAAGGACTACTAACCCATCAAGAGGATATGCCAACATATTGTATGAAAAATCTCCAATGTGACCACAAGGAAAGGGAGTAATTTATAATGTGAATTTTTCAAAAAAAACATCCACCCAAAAATCTCATTTTTCCGGCATTCCTCTAACTGATGTGACATCATCAAAACCTACTGCTTCCCCTCGTTTATTGGTGCCCATCTCCCCAACCTTCTCTCTAGTTGCACATTACATTGACTGCAGCTACATTAACTCCAATTTCCAAATCTATACCCTTATCTATTATGTACAAGTCCAAACAAAAATGAAGACCAATGTTTCCCCTGCTTGTTGTAGAAGAAGATCAGAATTCACCCACTGTAGTTGAGAACAAATGGTTGTTCACCTGTTGCCGCAGCAAGTGAAACCCATATAAAAAAATTAAGTACCCTGATTCTTCCTTTTATTTATACCTTAACAACAAATGACTTTATAACTTGTTTTCTGAGGTAACCGTAGATCCTCCTATGATATAAATGTCATTTAGAGTGGTTGATATGCATATTATGGATTTATATATTCAAAATTTTACAAAGATGCAATGCAAAACATGAAATTTTAGATATAGTTACTATTTCAATTATATATGATTTATTCTATTACAACATTGGGATATTTTTTTCAAGAATCAATTGAATTTCCAACTCTAGCAAAGATCAGGGTCGAAGGTGCCTAAAATCAAGCATCAAAGAACAAGAGAGGCATGAATTGAGGTCTACTACTCTTCAACTAAATTCAACTTTAGAAGGAAACATACGTTGACTCTATCCAAATCCTATGAATATCCTCCATGTCCCCAAGGTAGTTGTTGTTGGAATTAATGCTTACACCCTATATTTAAGATGTTGGTTTGTAATGGTTGAGAAATTCTCTCAACCTCTCTTTCTAACTTCGGAATAATTTAGATCTAGAAAACTTTATTTAATAGAGTAATCTGAATGTAATCTGCGTGAGTGTGTTTACACATAAACCTTTCGTATGAATATGTGAGTTTTTTTTAGCTAACTTTTTCATGGTATCAGAGCTTTAGGCTCGTACTAGATTTTGGATTGTAAAAAATAGTAAAATATTTTTTTGTGAAAGCTTCCGCTGTGTGCATCCTTTTCTTTTTTTAATTTCCATCTCGACATCTTTTGATTTGTCTTGACACCTTTATTCCCTCGGGTCAATTCCTGCTCTACTCACTTAAAGTCGTACCTTTAAGAATTTCTATTTTGTGGGTAGTCGTAGCATTAAATTATGGTGTGTGATGAGGGAATTCATCTTAGGCGTCAGATTGAACATCGCGTTTGCCTGGTGTAGTGTTTTTGTTAACGCCTAGTTTTCTTTTTTGTTTCCCTTAGTTTCGTGGATCCAGAATCACTCTGAAATGAAATATTTTGTGGGATTTACAGAGAATAGTGGCATATGAGGACTCTCTAACTTTCAGACAACGTTCCAAATTACAGTACGCTGGAAAGACTAATCGCTGATTTCACCAAGTATTTATTGTAGAGAGAGTGTAATTTGTTGATCATCTGGTTCAAGATTTTTTTTGGCTATGTGGAGAAGTAAGCTAGCCGATTGTGTGTTTATAATCTCATGTTTCGAAGGTTCTAAATGGCACCCACTCTGTTGTTTACAGGCTTGCAGACTGCAGTACCTATTTCTGAAGTTTTGTTTATTGTGGTTTTGTTTCATATATGGTGATTACTCTTCATATGGTGCAGGATATGACAGATGGAATGGTGTAATAGTTTGTTGCAAATCGTGTTTATTGGTGTCCAGTAGAAAACACGGTTAATAATTTCGACAGAAATGGCGAATTCGATCTCAGTTTAGGGTTTGCATCTTTATCGTCGTTTGAATGTTGGAGTCTTGTAGAAATTCGATTGTTAAGGGTTTCATTTTTATCACCCTAGATATGTGTCTCTTTTGGAACCACATGTGTGTTTTATTCCACTAAATTAAGTGAGGATGAATTTTCAAAATCAGATGAAATTTTTATGATGTAATAACTGATTCTAGATACATTTTGTATCTAGACGGCTTCTCTAGATAACTAGCGAGTACAGCGGTTAACACCGATGTATTTCAGTGGATGGGAGCTTGTCCATAGAATGAATAGCATTTCATCTATTGCAAACATGTAATCAATTGCATTTGAAGATATTGAGTGGAAGTAAGGCTCAATATGCATGGTTGTCTAGATAGTATGGCAGTTGCGGATGTAGGGAAGGATCCATCATTCGTTGAAGATGTAAAGTGGTATTCTAATGAGGTTATGTGGGAATTTGGGATGTTGTCTAGTAATTGATTTTGGGAGGTCCTTGATTCAGGAGTTCAGGAGTTGAGCTCAGGAATCCAACTTGCAGACTACACCTTTAGGAAAGTTATGAGGCAACTTGATGGAGCCTATACTGAGAAGCTAATGAATGATTGTGTTTTCAATAAATTTATGTAATGTAAGCATTAAGAGGGGATTTTGGAATTAATTCTTACATCCTATATGTAAGATTTTGGTTTGTAATGGTTGATAAATTCTCTCAACCTCTCTCTCTAACTTAGGAATAAGTTAGATCTGGAAAACTCTATTTAGTAGAGTAATCTGAATATAATCTGTGTGAGTGTGTTTACACATACACCTTTTGTATTAAAATTTGAGTGTTTTTTTAGCTAAATTTAACAGTTGTGTGATGAAGATCTTCATAAGCACACTACAAGGTTATACCAATGATTATATATGGATTTTGACAACATAGATTATGAAAATGCCCAATTTTACCATTAATTTGATTGTTTGATTTTTGATCTGTCAATACTTTTAAAAGACATAATGCAAAAAATGTATCTTGCAATATATCATAAATCTGAAAAAAAAACCAATGTTGCCCCCTTCTAAGATTCAGCCACAAGTTAATGCAGCCCACGTCGATTCTTATATCAAGGATATGTGGAAATTTACATAGCTCTTAGTTTTATTTCATTTTTTCCCTCGAGGAGTTAATAAAGAAAATAAGTTTAGAATCGTTTCATGTCAATCCTTCTTTGAATTTTTGAACATTAGAACAAGGATTTGTATTGTTATAAATCAACACACATATCCCATATTTCGCATAGTCAAATATATACACAATTGAATGTTCCTCAGAGTAATAACATAGTCATAACACTCAGGAAACCCCCCCATCTTACACACATAACTACTTTTCCAGTTTTTTTATTTCCAATAGAAAACATATATGCTTCCAATATAACACAAAGGCATATGCTCTGCATTTCACAACAATTAATCCATTTTGGGAAAAAATATCACACATTAACATGAATATTTTAACAATAATTTCCATATGCACTACTTCAAACAATGAAAATTAGCAATTTTAATCATTATGTGCTCTTGCAAATACCTCGACCTCTACAAAGATTCATAGTTCTAAAATCAAAGCTCTTGGAAATTGGTCCCCCGCACATATTTCATACTTTGCATAAAGAAATATAATAATATTCCTCACTCTCTTGCACATACCCCATCTTTTGTAAAATTTCATACGATATACGATCAAGAAATGTGTAAAATTACTATATTTTTCGAGAAATCGACAAACATACCTCATCTTTCATATAATCAAATCTCTTCACAATGAAACATAATAATTAATATTTTAACATTATTTTCCACGTGTACTCTTCATTCTACCAAAAATACCCCGTCCTAATAAAATCTACGCTTAATGAAATCTCCTGCACAAACCCCGTCATACACAAAGATTCAATTCTAACACCAATTCTTAGAGAAATAATGTAATGTCAGAGCACTCATGAATATTGAATACTAGGAGATTAACATCAATAGTTTAACAACTCCCTATGAACCACCCCCCCTAATGGAAATCAACAATATTAATAATTCTACAAAGATTCATAACTATAAAATAGAAATATCTATGCAACTTATCAAAGAACTAAAATATCCTCAAAACCTCAAATCAACAAGTTCAGTTCCCCAAGGATTCAGGTCTCCCCAAAAAAAATATCTATGAATATTACTCCAACAATATAGTTACATTATAGAACAATCATTTGGGTTTTCATCACTGAAAAACTCAGGAGGACAAACCTGCTCAATGACATATCTGGGAATAGGGGCTTCATGTTTCTTGCTTTCATCATTATTGTCTTCACCATCGCCTTTGGATTCATTAACACACTTCTTCTCATTGTCCCATCCCTTTTCTTTTTCACCACCATCCTTCTTATCCCCACCACCACCTTCCTTTTCCTCTCCCCCTTCTTTCTTGCCCCCCTCCTTCTAATCCTCTTCTTTCTTGTCTCCATCCTTCTTTGGTGGAACAATCTCCATATGTTTCTTGGTGTTTCTGTGGAGATATTCCATTAGCTTATTGGGATCTATGGTCCCCTTCATAGTCATTTTGTGATTCTTCAGATCAGGTTCTACAGATTGCACTCATTTGGATCACAAAAAAGTAATCTTGTGAGTGATCTAATACAAGAAATTAAGCTACACTTAAATCAACTAACATGTGTTTACAATTTCTTTGAACATTATTATGTTTATCAACAATATAACCTCAAAACTATCTTCCACAACATTAAAATATACAGGAACTTGATAATACATTGTAGAGACCATTCTTACATGTTCTTTTCATGAAATATTCAAATACTATTTCACTCAAACATTGGAAAGTGTTATCGGCTCAACCCATATGATTAACGCCACTATTTCAAAAACCTTCAATCCCAACCTTGATTTATATTACATTAAACCAAAATAGCACAATAATATATGACATTGAACAAGGAATTGGACATAATACCTTAGATTAAAATTAATAACATACAAAGGAGTAAGGGAATGGCTATTAACACTGATCCCAATGTCCATCGAGCTCATATAGAGAGTTACCATGGAATTTTGTAGAAAATAAAGAGTCACCAAGACCTTCTTTTGAATTGAAAGATGACCCAAGATCTGCATTTTCAAAGGACTATCCAAGTTTCTCATATGATGGAAGAGACATCCCTCATTTTGTTTCATTAAATCTCCGAGAAGCTCCAAGGTTATCTTTGGACAATAGAGAAATTTCAAGAGATTATGAGTTGAAAAGTAATTATTTTGGCATGGACACACCCAAGATTATGCACAACCACAACCATTGTAATGGAGATTTGATAGAAATGGAATATAAAAGTAGTGAAAGAAAGCATTCTCCAAGTTTTTTTTCCCATCTAATGGGCTTAGAAGAGATCCTAGGTAATTAAAACCCAACTTTTGAAAACAATGGTGCATTATATTTGTCACAATCTAAAGAAATTTTGGTTTACAAATTTATCCAGAGATGAGGAAAAGTTTCCAATATTGTAAGGCTATGGAATATATTGGATACATTGCAGAAGAACCATTTCCAAAATCAATGTAGTGATGAGAGATTAGATACTGTTGAAGAAACAATTGAAATAGTTTTGGGATCACCAAGAAGAATTCAAAGCTTGAAGTCACCTTGGCTTAAGTATTTTGATGCAATTCCAAAAGCAATGTTGATGCATAGGTGTTTCATTCAACATGTTGGTTCACAAAGGTGACTGTTACAGGAAATTTCGATGCTTCTCATTCAATTGTCAACCCAGGGAAACTCTTTTTATTTCAAGAGTGTGAGCACAATATATGCAAGTGAAATCAAGAACAACTACTCTATATTACCTTGAAGAGGATTATCTAATTCTTGAATTTCAATCAATTTAAAGGAGAATGGAATTGTAAAATACCGTTAAACTATTCTATCTAAGTAAGAACAAAAAAGAACAACCTACGATTGAACATTGCACTGATTAATTGAACAATAGTTATTCCGAATTGAACATCAACTTCAATAAATTGAGCAGTAATTGCTTATCTAATTTTGCAATGGAATTCTCTTTGTAAACTAAATAGCTAACACCTTTCTAAATCAATTAACAACTAGATTCTTTACAGTAATGATGGAAATATCCAATTCTTAGATGTATACATAATTGAACAGCAGTTGTGCTCAAGATTAATGAACGAATATAAAACCATTGGGAAATGATGGAAGCATCTAACAGCTATGAAAACATGGAATGTAAGCCAGAAAGCATGAACAATAAACTATTCTAACAAAATAGAAAGCAATAGTGTTCTATGTTCATAACTCAACCAATTAAATGGTATCTCACGAAATGCATTCGATGACTGAAATGAAAATTCTTTAATGAAACGTATAGCATAGAAATTAGTGCAAAAACTCCCAAGGCTGGGCCCAAACCACCAAAATTCTACCACTAAGGAAAACTCAGAGAATGACTATTCAAAATACCCTAATTCTTTATTAAGATGAAGGTGAACACATGAATACAACTGGATAGTCCTGTCCCAATACATCTATTATAGAAGAAAAATCCCTATTCATCTCTATCTATCTCGTTTCTCTTTGGCCTTTTAAAAGCGATTTCAATCAGAGGTAACAATATTTTCCAAACGACAGCCCGCTAATCGTGGTTGTCATTTGAGTTCTTCAGATGTGGATATTCCTTTCCGTATTCCGCAGGCCCATGGGAGTCATTATGATTCTGTTAGTATCTACCTATCAATTCTCTTCTGATTATAATTGATTCAACTACTTTGTTTCCCTGTGAATAAATATACAATAAGTCAAATTCCTGTTGTTAAACATTCCTTTTATCGTTAGTTCATGTGTCCTGAATCCTAATTTTACATTAATCTTCCTTTCCTTTACTATTAATATGAGGAAAAATTCTTAAATGTGTATAACAATTTGAGGTAAAGGTAGGGTGAAAATGTACATTATTTTCAGGCCAACATACTCCCTCGCTTACCTATTTGAAGGTGTAACTGGGACAGAGAATAGGAAGGGTAGACTTCTTCTTTGTATGCTATGAAAACATTTTTCTATCTGATTTTTGCAAAGGTAGTGTTTGTGTACCCTTCTAGTAGTTCGTAGTCATGATCATAACCCTCATGGGGTTACCAGATGAGAGGGCATCTATACCTACATCCTATCCATGTGGGGCCCATGTTGAAGACCAGATTGTTGTATAAAGGGAATCTTGAGGCAGTCACTTTGAAGTTTCTGTAGCCAAATGTCTCCCTGTTTTTCACATTATTCCTGGACGTCATCCACCTTTGTTTGGATGATGCTAGAGCTTCTTCTTGAATGTCATCGAAATACTCCCACCCATGCTATATAATATACTTATGGATAGGCCCCAGTTTAGTCCTTACTCCCTTTCTTTCCATGAAATTCTTATGTTGGTTGAATAGCTACAGGGGTCTAGTAGGCTCTCCACTAACCCACAGGTCTAGGCCATGTTCCCTTTTCTGGAAATTTTGTAGGCCTTAGCCCACCGAATCTATTTCTTAGTGAAAGAGAGGAAAGCGTGAAACTGGATATCTCCTATAAAGGGGCTGGGATTATTGTCCCTTTCCTTTTCTAGGAAGAAGTTGTGCATGTATAGTCCACACAAAAGGTATTGGACCTGCTCATTTTTATCATTGCAGCAATGGAAAAAATCCTCTATGGTTTTAAAATTTGTGGGCTTCCCTGATCTAACAACCTTGATCTTCAGTAATAATTACCGTTCTACTAGAAATAGGGCATAGTTGGTGGCTAGTGACCTACATGTTAGCACATAAGAGTAGAGAGAGAAAATCATAGTGGTTTGTTTCTTGGCTTGTTCCACCTGATCCTGTGCTTTCTTTACCTTTGCCTGCTCTTGTTTGAGTTGAGAAAATGTCTCATCCTCTGTTGCAGAAAGGTCTACGAATTTATTCAATAGTGCTTGATACTCTCGTGCGGGCACTACATCCTTTCTGCACTTTTCTAACTCATGCTGTGTTTGAATTAACTCATTATGTAATTTTTTATTGGAATCCTTTTCTACCGAAGGAGCGTATGCAGGGGATTCCTCTGTTTGGGTTTCCTTTTCTTCTGTGAAGTTCATCCTAGTCTGCATAGAGGCTTCAGTAGTGTCCACTAGTTCTATCTCCACCTCAATCTCAATAGTGTTTGCGAATTCAGTCTATATCTCAACCTCAACAGTGTCTTCTAAGTCATTCTATGTCTCAACCTCAGCAGTGTCTATTAAACTAGTGACAAACTCTATTTGGGTTTCTATGGTGGTCAATTATTTCTTAGGCTTCCGAGCTTTGATTACTTACTTCAACTACTTCCTCAAATGTTTTACTATTTTTCTTAACATTTTGCAGGTCCAGATCATTTTCTTTAACTTCTTTTCAGCTAAATTCTCTTCTATCCTAGTTTTAGCAGGGGATGGAGGAGCAGCAACCTCATTTCTAGGAATGGTGCTGCCCATTTCAAGGTTGTCCGTGATGGTATTGTCTACTTGTACTTCGGATTTTACTTCTGCATTAATGTCCCAGCTGGGTGAAATATTATTCCCTTCAGGTGTTAGAGGGACCGTTTCCATGCTTTCATTTTGTTCTAAGGGGATGGTGTCTCCTAGCTAGTTTTTGGATTCCGCTACTCCCTCTACCTACTCTTCCATGTTCAACCCATCACTCTCGAGAGGAGACAAAGCCCTAAAAGCATGTGATTCATCTTGGTGGGGTAATATCTCAATGCTGCAAGAGCTGTTGGCAGTGGCAGATTGTTTTAACAATTCCTCTTGCTCTTCAACTTGTTCAAATGGGCTTCTATTTTCTCAGGATGCCCTTGTTTTCTCCAGAACTCAAGCCATCTCTTCTTCATAGTCTTGTAAGGGTATGTTTTGAGCACTTGAAGGTGGTGAGTGGGATAGCCTTAATCCCTCTAGTAATTTTGAGGTTTATTGCTATAATTGCAGTCTCTCGGTCCGCCTTCGCTTTCTTGGTTTTGAGGTCGAAGCACGAGTCCTTTTCCCTCTTATTCCTCTAGGTATGTTCATTATAGGGAGGTCAATTTCGGTCCTGACAGGGTTTTCCTTAGGTGCCTGCAGGATAGGGTTAAAAAAGTTGTCCCAAGATGTGTTTTGCTTGCCTAACTCATGCATGATGATCAAATTGATTAAACCATGGTGGTTGACGACTGCTTGGGGGTTTTATATCCTTTCTGATTTGAACAACAGTGTCGTGTAATACCAAATTTAAGAAATAAGGCATATCAACTGAAATATTTTGTTTAAGAACAACTAACAATTTGAGTTGAAGGGGTTTTACTATGTCTTGGCGTCTATCACATGTAATGAATCTCTGGATGAATGTTGCCAATTATTTCCATGCGTGTTGTAGAGAGGTAGGGTTAACCCTTTTCCTTTTCGTTCCAATGGTTATTCTGGATCCTCATATGCTACGATTGCCTCTGGTATAAGAAGGTGTTTTTTGGTCCATCTTTCTCCCTCTGCTGGTATTCTGGGTACTTCAACAATGATCTCTTTTGTGACTGGTATAATCATTCCCCTGAGCCTCGTATGTCCCTACCGTAAGTTCTGCATGAATTCAATTTCTATCTCTGTGTCAAACCCTTGCAATTTTTGTAAGTATGGCAGCCAAGCAGCTTGTTGGAGAATGGTGTGAGATACACCTGAGATTGGGAAGGTCGTACGCTCATTTTGAAGAGAGATTTGTCCCATGGCTGATGCGTTTGATTGAGAAAATTTATCCTTATATCCGTGTTTCCTTTTGGCCATGTTGGTTAGAATAAGCACTGTATGCAAGAGAAAAATAAATTGTAGCCTTCTGTCATAAATGTAGATAATTTCATATCATAATTGCAATGTTTCTTTGGTCTTATCAGCGTATCCAATGGAATTTGTGTAGGGAATTCACATGTTTGATATTTATTTATATTTACACCCCCTCTCTCGAAGTAAGTGTGTCCATGTCCTTAAGTACAAGAGATATTTGATCAATCATAAATGCATACAGGGGAAAATTTTAGGGGTCAGTAATCACAGTCTATAAGCAAGAACTATGTCCATGGCCTTGGAGCTCAAGGAAATATGGGTGATTGTAACAATTATGAACACATGTAGTGTAAAGGTCAGAATTGGAATTTGTCATAAGCTCATGCAAAAGTGACCGAAGAAGGGAAGAAAGCAGTACAACAATTATTATGATCGGATGTCCTTATTTAATGGTATGGTGTGACGAAAGCATGACTGTAATAGATAATGATTGATTGTGTCATCCTGGAATTCAAACATGAAAGAATAGTTCATTTATAGTTACTTATGTGGTAAAACAACATTATCACTATTTTGAGTAGTGGATTTATCTTTGGAATGGATGAAAATAGGAGATGAGGTATATGTAAGAGTAATTGGCTATCGTTGGAACATACTTTCATACCACAAGCAGAGCCACTACTGCCAACAGACATTCATAGCCTCGATAGGGTTGCTATTTTAAACCAAAGAACGAGACAAAATCCTTTATGTAAAAGTAGTTATTTTGCGAATTTTATGGAGAGATCAATGTGGTGGTGTTGTGGCCAAATAGTTAAGGTGCCACTCATTAGAGTTGTAACAGAGTGATTAGGCTGACTAGTGATGAGACCTCCTATCCTTCAAGTAATTGAGAAGGTCATTACCCTGGTGTGTTTTCCATTGTGGGCATGTCACTTGGTAAACTCTTATGATTATGGTAGGCTGGCTCGTGATGAGACCCCCTATTCTCTCTTAAAATTTTGTGATATATACATAGTACTTATTTTTGGAAAGTAGGCATTTTGTTTTATGAAGAGACCACTATGCTGGTGTGGTAGCGACATATTCACAGTGCCATTCACTAGGATTGTAACAGAGTGATCAGGCAGGCTTGTGATGAGACCTCCTATCCTTCAAGTAGTTAAGAAGGTCATTACCCTGGTGTGTTGGACATTATGGGCATGTCACTTGCTGAACCCTTATGATCATGGTAGGCTAGCTCATGATGAGACCCCATATTATCACTTAAAAAATTTCTTGCCAACATAATATTTATTCTTTATACATGAAGGGAGGCTCATTAACTCCTTAAGAGTTAGGGATGGTGTGAGAAGTAAAAAATAATGCCAATATAATTAATACTCCTTAATCCTAAATCCTTATGTCAAAGGGAAATACTACTTGAAAGTGTAGAAAGATATATTGTTATAAGACTATGTCTTGTGTGATAACATGTTTGAATAGGAGATGTCTTATCCGTTCATTGAATAGATGTACCATGTCAGCTCCCGGAGTAGAGATTTCCATTAAATTTTCAAAGGATCATCGTATTAGTAATATTGCTGCTTTTCTCCTCTTCAAGTGCCAATTTCCACTCAGAAAGTATTTTATAATTGGGGTATGAAATCAGGAGAGGTCATCAAAAATAAATAAAGAAGAATCAAGCTTAAAGAGGGAAGAAAAGAATCAGCTATTTAATCTGATTGAACAGTAGTAAATAAACATGCCAAATGACATGGTTGTTCAATCCGATTGAATAGCAGCTATTCCATTAGATTGAGCAACAATCATTCAAGGATTTTAACAATAGAAGTAAACACACGAAAAACATGGTCGTTCAATCCGATTGAATAGCAAATTTCCAATTGGATTGAACAATAGTCATTCAAAGGTTTGAACATCAAAAGTAAAAATGAAAAAACACGACTGTTTAATTGGAATGAACAACAGTTGTTCAAAGATTTGAACAACAAAGAAAAAATTCAAAAATAGGGTTGTTCATTTCGATTGAACAACAATTTTTCAATTGGATTGAACAAAAATTGTTCAATTGGACTGAATAATAGTCGTTCAAAGGTTTGAACAGCAAAGAAAAACGCAAAAACATGGTCGTTCGATTTGATTGAAAAGCAACTATTCAATTGGACATAACAACAGTTGTTCAAATTTTTCAATAGCAAATAAAAATGCAAAAAAATGGTTGTTCAATTCAATTTAACAGTAGCCGTTCAAATATTTGAACAACAAATAAAAACACAAAAACATGTATGTTCAATTTGATTGAACAACAACTGTTCAATTGGATTGAACAACAACCATTCAAAATTTTGAAAAGCAAAGAAAAATGCAAGGGGGTGATGAAGGAAAATGATATTATTGTGAATATGTACAAAATGAATGAGAAAAACTACAGGAAAATTAAATACAATATTTAAAAAAAGAAACAACAACTCTTATGTACTTGAAGTTGTGGGGTTGTCACCCCCTTCTGCGAGAATTTTGATACTAGGATCGTTTCGTACCTGTTGGTAGAAAGACTCCTTTCTAAGGGGTTTGTGATAGACATGCACTCTGTGCTCGTTGACTTGAAATGTAGAACCAGACTCATCTATGGTGGTCATGGTGAGGGTACTATTGTTTTGTACTTCTTGAATTCTGTGTGAACTGAGCCATCTTGTTTGCAACTTCCCTGGAAAATATTGGAATTTGGAGTCAGAGAAGTGTCCAATATCCTTTTTGGAATGTCTTATTTTTTATGATATTTTCATGCCACTTGGCTCACTATTGTTGTATGATTATTGTGTGCTGCAGAGCTAGTAGCCGTATTTCATCTAGTTCAGTTATTTGCTGAAGTCTTTTAATCTAGGCCTCCGCCAAGTCTAGCCCTACCTCCTACGATGTCCTTAAGGATTTTATCTCGAATTCAATAGGAAAAATAGGATCTCCTCGAAATACTAGATGATACGGAGAGTATCCAGTGGTGTTCAATCATGTTATGCGATAATCCCACAAGGCCTCTGGTATTCTAGTGGCCCAGTCTCGACGATGTTTTGATATTTTTTTCGTAAGAATTTCATCAAGGAATTTGTTGGTACTTTCGATCTTCCCATTCACCTGCGGGTGGTAGGGAGACGTGACTCTATGCATGATATGGTGATTCTTCAGGGTGGCCATAATTTTATTTCACAAACTGTGCCCCTCCATCCATTATAACTTCCCTTGGTAAACCATATCGCACAAATAGCTCAAAAATGAAGTTAATTATAGATTCTTCCATGGCTCTTGATAAGGCAACCATTTCTACCCACTTTGTTACGTAATCTGTGGAAAATAATATATAGATTTTCTGATTTGATAGCGGGTTGAATGGTCCAACAAAGTCCAGTGCCCATCGTTTGAATGGTTCTACTACCAATTATGGTTGTAGTGGAATTTCATCAGCTCGGCCTTAGTTTCCCATTCTTTAGAAACTATCAGAGGCTTGGACATATTTTTTTGCATATTTAAAAATCATGGGCCAATAATAACCCAATTGTAGTACTTTGTGCCCCATTTTGCGATCTGCGAAATGGCCACCACAAGGTTCATGGTGACAGGCCCGTAGGATGTCATAAATCTCATCTTCCCAGATGTATCTATGTATATGCATGTTGGCCCCTTTATGAAGAGGTATTCATCGATCTAGGAGAACCTAGGACTAAGCTATACAATCAGTTTCTGTTCCCTTGATGTCAAATGTCTAGGCGACTTTCCTACTGCCAAGTGGTTTGCTACATCTGCGGACCATGGGATTTTTACTGCTACAACGAATAGATGTTATTCAGGAAACTGATCGTCCACCGCTACTGTGTCATATTTCTTTGGAAACTGGGATAAGAAGTCTACAACCACGTTCTCCTTCCCTAGACGGTCTTTTATAGTGATATCGAATTCCTGCAAAAGCAACAACCAACGAGTTATTCTCCCATTTGTGATTGTTTTATTAGCTATATATCTAATGGCATAATGATCATTATACAGGAGTACTTGATAGCCAGTTATATAATGTCTAAATTTATTTATAACATAAATGATAGAAAAGAACTCTTTTTTAGTCACTGTATATTTCAATTCAGCAAGAGTGAGATTTTTTCTGATATAATAGATAACATAGGGATTTTTATCTTTTCTTGAACAAGAACTACCCCTATCGCAGTGTCAGATGCATCCGAAAAAATGTGAAAGGAAAGATTGTAGTTAGGACCACATAGAATCAGTGCCATCGACACCAGTCTCTTTAAGTCTGTAAAAGGAGTGTCACATTTATAAGAACAATGAAATTCAACCTTTCCAGTTAATGCATACAAGGGTGCAGCAATTTGTGAATTTTTTTTTATAAACCTGCGATAATACCCTGTGTATCCAAGAAAACTATGTACCTCTGTTTGTGTACAAGGTGTGGCTAATAAAAGGATTACTTATTTTTTTTCTAAGTCTACCAGTATTCTAGCTGCAGAGATGTAGTGTCCTAGGATTACTCCTTTAGTCATTTTTTTCTCAAGTATACCTGTATTCCAGCTGCAGAGATGTAGTGTCCTAGGATTACTCCTTCATTCATCATCATGTGGCATTTTTCATTACTTAACCATAACCTGGTAGCAATACATTTTTCCAACACATTTTCTAGTGTTTCTAATGCTTGATCAAGGTCATCACCATATGGGGTGAAGTCATCCATGTAAATTTCAATTCCCTCATTTATTAAATTAGAAAAAATGTTAATGATGGCTCTTTGGAAGGTTGTTGGGCATTAAATAATCCAAATGGTAGTACCTGGTAGGCAAATGTGCCCCATGGGCCGGTAAATGTTGTTTTATCCTGGTCTTCGGGGGCTATCTAGAATTGATTGTAACCACTAAACCTATCAAGAAAGGAAAAGAACCATTTTCCTGCCAATGTGTCGAGGACTTGGTCAGTAAAAGGAAGGGGGAAGTGGTCCTTCTGTGTTTCTTTATTCAGTTCTCTGTAATCCACACAGATTCTCCATTTCCCATTATTTTTAGGAATGACCACTAGAGGGAAGACCCACCTACTATCTGAGATAGGATAAATGAAATTTACATCCAACAACTTCTGCAGCTCTTCTTTTACAATCAGTCTTTTCGATGTGGATTCAGCCTCCGCTGAGGTTGTTGAATAGGTCGAGCATCCTTGTCAGTATAGATATGATGGGTGCATATCTGAGGGTATATATCCTTCATGTATGGGTAATCCTAAGAAAATGCTCCCTGATGCTTCTGTAGAACCTTTATGAGCATTTGCTTTTGGTTGCTATCTAGATTTCCATTGATATTTAAAATTTTCTCAAGCTCAATTTCAATAAGTAAGTTATTGTGTACAGTGGTTGTGGGTATATATTGATCATCAAGGTCTTCCAAGGGATCTTCTTGTGTTTCATCTTCAAGAACTATTTTTAACATTTGTCATTTCAATTTTTTAGAGATAGATGGTTGGTTCATGAAATTATTGATTACATCATCTTCTGTTTGATCCCTGAATTCAAGGGCCTCAACTAATGTCATAGGTGGATGAATATTTTGTTACCAATATGTATGTGGATTCTTCTGAATGTTTACCATGGGTAGACTTGGTTTGGCAGGCGGGTAAATGATGATATTTTTTATGGAATCTCCTCTAGTAGTGGTCATGCTACCTGTTCGGTAGCCTATGTAAGCATCGGATGTTGCCATCCAAGGTCGCCCAAGTATCAATAGGTGTCCGTCCATCCTACTTTTTGGGTTAGTAACTCAAAATTTTGCTGGATATTCCCATGAGTCCACGGAAACCCAGATGTCTTGTAATGTTCCTTTTGGTCTCATAACAGACATGTCAGCAAGTTCCAACAAAGTTGCTATGGGTTCTGAAGCTTATATGCCTAGCTTTTCACAAGTCCCTATAGTTAATATGTTAATGGCCGCCCCCAAGTCAACCAATGTGTTTTGAAAGGAGTGGTTAGATATTTTCATAGCTACTATGGGATTCCATGGACCCTCATATTTCATGGGTATTTCCTTCCCCAATAGTAAGTCAGATAACGCTCCCACCACATGAACAGTGGGTACAATTTTTTCTCTTTTCACTTGCTTCTTCCCAATTTTTTTTTATTTTCTTGGCGTAGATGGGAATATCTTGTATGGCCTACAAAAGATGAATTTTAATGAAAATGTTCTTTAATTATCCTAGGATATCGAAATATGGAGAAACTATCAGTCTAGGCAGCGTTTACCTCTCAGGGAATGGAGGGGGATAAATCCTAAGATTTTCGGGCTTCCCTTGATTAATCGTTCCCTTTCCCTGCTGTACTTTTGTTTCAATCATATTTTTTTTTTTAGACTCTATTGAAGTTCTAGATTCAAATTGTGGCAGGTTCATGTTTTCTACTAGTGAGATAATACGTCCTAATATTAGCCTTAGTTCATTGCATTGCTTCTGTTCAGTTTCAAGGTTTGGATTTTCTACAATCTAAAATAGTTGAACCAGCCTATTATTGAGGTTAGGATTGGGTTGAGCTGGAAATTGGGGCCGTATGATAGGATGAGGGTTGTGCTGGACTGGGTATGGAGCTGGTAGTGTAGGTTGATTTTGAAATCCTATCCCCAGTGGTAGATTGGTCACTCCCAGAGGTCTCTACCAGTTCTGAGGCCAATTTGTGGTTTTTGAAGGGGAGGTTGGCCATTGGGTTGATATGGAGTGTTTTGCCAATAAGTGGGAGAACAAGGAAAAATTGGCCAATTATTCCCTGAAGAGGGTTGTGTTGGCCAAGGTGGCATAGGAAACGATTGAGATGGGAAAGTAGAAAAAGGTGGTTGACTCTTCCAAGATGTTGCAGTGTTTTTCTAGTTAAACAACATAGAATAAAATAACTCAGGCAAGTCTTGAGGCATACCTGGTCGTGCTTGCCATTGTCAACGATGGTTCATTAGGTAGATTGGTTTTGTATCTTCTTCTGCTTCTTTGAAAACTACCTTCAACCCCGGAAGTGAAGGGAAATGGTACGTTACATGGTCCTTAGTGCAGATAGCACATGTCTAAACCATGTATAATGGGCATTCCCTTTGGTTGTGCTTCTTTCGATAACGTGGGAAAAAGATGGTCAAGTTCTATTCTACTATAGCTTGCTTCTGCTTGGCTTGTATGACATCAATTTGTGTTGTCAAAGTACCCAAGATGTCAGTTTTAAAATATTCTAAAATATTACCAAACTCTACTCTGGTTATGTTGCCACTGGACTGCTTAGGATATTTTTTTGTCGAGTCTCATCCAATTGGTCTATTTCGCGTACTACCCCGAGAGAACCTGATACACAGCAAAATAATATCATCATATTTTTCTTGATAGATTTCCCATTTTCCCATTATGTTAAGTGTTTCAACACATTCTTCTTTCATTCCCTTAATCATTGTTTCTTTTAAGATGTCTTTGTATAGTGCAGTATATGGAAACCTTTGTAAATTATATTGAAATATTTCGACGTATACTTCTAATGTCTCATTGTCTTTTGCAGACATAGTGAGGATTTCATCTTTTCATTCTCGATTCTGGTAATAGTCTTGATATTTATTAAGAAAAGTGTTTTTCATTTGGTCCTAGTTATTGATGGTTCCTCCACTGAGCCCCATGAACCAACGTAATGTTGTCCCTTCAAAGTAGAGGGAAACAATTTCAGTTTCTGAGGGTCATTAGTGTAGTCATACACCCTACACAAGACATCGAATTCAGATAGAAATGCATCAGGATCTTGCGAGGTCAACCCATACAAGGTGGGGATGTTTTGTAAGGGAATGGCTTTGATAGGGGAATTTTCAGCATGATAGGAAATGGGATACTCCAATGTTGATGTCTACCTCTGGTTCTGATTGTTCGCCATTTGATCAAAGATATGCCAGTAATCTTCAGGGATTTCTTGTTCTGGAGGAATAATCTCAGTAGGGTTAGAGGGTGAATGTGGAGGAAGCCTTACAACACTTCCTCAATCTGGGATACCGAGTGTCTCTGTCACGAACACTCTCTCAGGGGATCCAGGCTCTAGAGTTCTTAGCTAAATTTCACTCCTGGTTTCTCCTTCCCCTTCCTACAAGTAACACGAACCTTCCTCTCTCAAAGGGTCAGCACTTACGTGATCAATAGTCTGAAGGCTTTGTTCATAAACTTCTGTCTCACTGTGAATCTCGACGTGGGCTACAGATGGTGAGGTTGCCACCTCAGGGAGTGCAGTAGGGATTTGAATAGGAATGGTTTTTGTTCCAACGGATGCTTGGGATTCAAATTTATTAATGATTTCATATATATATATATATGTGTGTGTGTGTGTGTGTGTGTGTGTGTGTGTGTGTGTGTGTGTTTCTCTATCAAGGATCACTGGTCCTTTGGGTTTCACAGACTTAAGTGGATTATTTAGATTTTTTTCTATCTTTTTCTTCCTAGTCATAAAACAAGAGTACCTATTCTACTAGCCTTTGCACAATTGCTGAGAAGCGAGCTGGAGAGAAACTATTTTTCTTTCCGGTACGTAGGTTCTTAGCTCTCGTTTTTAATACCCAATTCTTCGCAGCAAAAGAGAAAAATAAATGAAGGACATCACTCTTAAACACTCTCCCCGGAAATGATGCGAAAAATGTTGGTTCACGAAGGTGACTGTTACATGCAAATTTGATGCTTCTCATTCAATTGTCAACGCAGGGCAAGTCTTTTTATTTCAAGAGTGTGAGCACAGTATACAAAAGTGACATCAAGAATAGATACTTTATATTACCTTGAAGAGGATTATCTAATTATCGAAGTTCAATCAATTCAAAGGAGAATGGAATTGTAAAATGTCGTTTAACTATTTTGTTTAAGTAAGCGCAGAAAAGAAAAACCTATGATTGAACAGCGCATTGATTAATTGAAAATTAGTCCTACTGAATTGAACAACAACTTCAATAAATTGAGAAGTAATTTCTTATCTAATTTTGCAATGGAATTCTCTCTGTAAACTAAATAGCTAACACCTTTATGAATCAATTAACAACTGGACGCTTTATAGTAATCATGAAAAGATCCAATTCTTAGCTGTATACAGAATTGAACAGCAGTTGTGTGAAAGCTTAATGAACGGATATAAAAGCATTGGGAAATTATGGAAGAATATAACAACTATGAAAACATGGAATGTAAGCAAGAAAGCATGAAAAATAAACTATTCTAATGAAAGAGAAAGCTATAGTGTTCTATGTTCGTAACTCAACCATTTAAATGATATCTCACAAAAAAGCATTCGATGAATTAAATGTAGATTCTGTAATTAAACTTATAGCACAAAAATTAGTGCAGAAACTCCCAAGGGTTGGCCCAAACCACCAGAAGTCTATCACTAAGGAAAACTCAGAGAATGACTATTCAAAATACCAAAATTATTTATTAAGATGAAGGTTAACACATGAATAGAACTGGACAGTCTTGTCCTGATACGTCTATTACAAAATAAAAATCCATATTAAACTCTATCTATCTCATTTTTCTCCAGCCTTTTAAATGCAAACTCAATAAGAGGTAATCGTATTTTTTAAACGACATCCCGCTGCTCGTGGTTGTTGTTTGAGTTCTTCGAACATGGATATGCCTTTCCGTCTTTCGCCGGCCCATAGGAGTCATTATGATTTCATTAGTCTCTACCTATCAGTTTTCTTCTAGTTTTCTTCGATTCAGCTGCTTTGTTTCCCTATGAATAAAGATACAATAAGTCAAATTCCCGTTGTTAAACATCCCTTTTATCATTAGTTCATTTGTCCAGATTTTACATTAATATTCCTTTCCTTTACTATTAAGATGATGAAAAATTACTAAATGTGTATAACAATTTGAGGTAAAGGTAGGGTAAAAATGTACCTTATTTTTTGCCCAACACTACCTCGCTTACCTATTTATAGGTCCTTGTGCAAACAAATGATTGAGGTGTAACTGGGTCAGAGAATAGGTAGGGTAGAGTTCTTCTTTGTATGCTCTGAAGCCACGTTTCTCTTTGATTTTTTCAAAGGAAGCCTTGGTGTGCCCTTTTGGTAGTTCGTATTCATGATCATAACCCTCAGAGGGGTACCAGATGAGATGGCATCTATACCTGCATCCTATCCATGTAGGGCCCATGTTTAAGACCAGATTGTTGTATAAAAGGAATCTGGAGGTAGCCGCTTTGAAGTTTATGTAGCCAAATGGCTCCCTATTTTTCACATTATTCATGGAGGCCATCCACCTTTGTTTGGCTAGTGCCAAAGTTTCTTCCAAAATGTCTTCAAAATAATCCCACCCATGCTGTATAATATCCTTATGGATAAGCCCTCGTTAGTCCTTACTCCCTTTCTTTTCATGGAATTATTATGTTAGATGAACAGTCGTGGGGGTCTATTAGGCTCTCCTCTAACCAATAGGTCTAGGTCATGTTCCCTCTTCTGGAAAATGTTGTAGGATTTAGCCCACCAAATCCAGTTCTTAGAAAAAGAGAGGAAATCCTCGAACAGGATATCTCCTATAAAGGGGTTGGGATTACTATCCCTGTCCTCTTCTAGCAGGAATTTGTGCATGTATAGTTCACACAAAAGGTATTTGACCTTCTCATTTTGATCATTGCTGCAATGGAATAATTCCTCTATGGTTTTAAAAGTCGTGGGCTTCCCTGCCCTGAAAACCTTGATCTTCAGTAATAAGTACCGTTCTACTAGAAATAGGGCATAATTGGTGGTTGGTGCCCTGCATGTTAGCACATCACAGTACAGAGAGAAAACCATAGTGGTTTGTTTCTTGGCTTGTTCCACCTAATCCTGTGCTTTCTTTACCTTTTCCTCCTCTTCTCTAAGTTGAGAAAATGTATCATCCTCTATTGCAGAAAGGTCTGTGAATTTATTCAACAGTGCCTGATACTCTTGTGAGGGCACTACTTCCTTTGTACATTGTGCTAACTCATGTTGTGTTAAAATTAACTCATTATGAAATTTTTTATTGGCAGTCTTTTCTACCAAAGGAGCGTAGGCAGGGGCTTCCTCCATTTGGGTTTCCTTTTCTTCTGTGAAGTCCAACCTATTCCACATAGAGGCTTTAGTAGTGTCCATTATTTTTGTCTCCACCTCAATCTCAACAGTGTTTTCTAAGTCAATTTGTATCTCAACCTCAGCAATGTCTGCCAAGTTAGTCTGTGTCTTAACCTCAGAAGTGTCTATTAAATTGGTGACAAACTCTATTTGGGATTTTGTGGTGGTCAATTCTTTCTTAGGCTTCCAAGCCTTGCTTACTTCCTTCAACTACTTACTCAAATGTTTTACCATTTTCCTTAACCTTTTGTAGGTCCTTCTCATTTTCCTTAACTTCTTTTCATCTGAATTCTCTTCTGGCCTATTTTTCGCAGGGGATGGAGGAGCAACAACCTCATTTCTAGGAATGGTGGTGCCTATTTCAAGGTTGTGAGTGATGGTATTTTATAGCTATACTCTAAAGTTTACTTCTACATTAATGTCCCGGCTGGGTGAAATATTATTCCCTTTAGGCATTAGAGGTAATGTGTCCATGCTTGCAGACTGTTCTAAGGGGATGGTGACTCCTAACTAATTTTCTGATTCAGCTACCCCCTCTACGTCCTCTTACCTATTCACCCCATCACACTCAAGAGGAAACAAGGCCCTAAAATCCTGTTATTCATCTTGGTGGGGTAATATCTCGGTGCAGCCAGAGCTGTTGGCGGTGGTAGATTAGTTTAATAGTTCCTCTTTCTCTTTAGCTTGTTTAAATGGGATTCTAGTTTCTTGGGATGCCCTCATTTTCTCCAAAACCCAAGCCATATCTTCCTCATAGTCTTTTAAGGGTATGTTTTGAGGGCTTGAAGGTGGTGAGTAGGATGGCCCTACTCCCTCTAGTAATTTTGAGGTTTCTTGTTGTAATTACAGTCTCTCGGCCCACCTCTTGGGAGGTCAATTTTGGTCCCGACAAGGTTTTCCTCAGGTGCCTGCACGATAGGGTTAACAAAGTTGTCTCAAGACATCTTCTGTTTTCCTAAATCATGCATGATGATTAACTTGATTAAACCATGGTGGCTGATGACTGCTTGGGGTTTTTAGCCTTTCTCATTCGAACAACAGTATTGTGTAATATCGAATTTAAGAAAGAAGGCAGATTAACTAAAATATTTTGTTTAAAAACAACTAACAATTTGAGTTGACGGGGTTTTACCACGTCTTGGCATCTATCGCATGTAATGAACCTCTCCATGAATGCTACCAATTCCTACCATGTTTTTTGTAGAGAAGTAGGGTTAATCCCTTTTCCTTTTCATTCCAATGGTTCTTTTGGATCCTGGTACGCTACGATTTCCTCTCGTAGAAGAAGGTGCTTTTCGGTACATTTTCTCCCTCTACTGGTATTCTGGAGACTTCAACAATGATATCTTATGTGACCAATATAATCCTTCTCTTGAACCTAGTATGTCCCTCGTGTAAGTTCTATAGGAATTAAATTTCTATCTCTGTGTCAAACCCTTGCAATTTGTGTAAGTATGGCAACCAACCATCTTGCTTGAGAATGGTGCGAGCTAAATCTGAGATTGGGAAGGTCGTAGGCTCATTCTGGAGAGATTGTCCTCCCATGGCTGATGCATTTTCTTGAGAAAATATTCCCTTATTTTTGTGTTTCCTTTTGGCCCTGTTGGTTGGAATAAACACTACGTGCAAGAGAAAAATAAATTGAAACCTTCTGTCATAAATTTAGATAAATTCATATCATAATTGCAATGATTCTTTGGTCTTATCAGCATATCCAATGGAATTTGTGAGGGAATTCACATGGTTGATATTTATGGATATTTACACCCGCTCGGTCGAAGTAAGGGCGTCCATGTCGTTAAGTACAAGAGAGATTTGATCAATCATGAATTCATAGAGGGGGAAATGCCAGGGGTCAGTAATCATAGTTTGTACACAAGAACTATGTTTGTGGCCTTGGAGCTCAAGGAAAGAGGGGTGATTGTAAAAATTATGAATGCGTGCAGTGTAAAGGTAAGAATTGGAATTTTTCATAAGTGTATCCCATGCAGAAGTGACCGAAGAAGGGAAGAAAGCAGTGCAACAATTATTATGATCAGATGTCCTTATTTAATGGTATGGTGTGATGGAATCATGATTGTAATAGATAATGATTGGTTGTGTCATCCTGGAATTCAAACATGAAAGAATAGTTCATTTATAGTTACTTATGTGGTAAAACAACATTATCACTAATTCGAGTAGTGGATTTATCTTGGGAATGGAAGAAAATAGGAGATAAGGTATATGTAACAGTAATTGGCTATCATTGTAACATACTTTGATACCACAAGGAGAGCCACTACTGCCAGTAGGCATTCATAGTCTTGACAAGGTTACTATTTTACCCAGAAGACTGAGCCAAAATCGTTTATGTAAAAGTAGTTATTTTTCCAATTTTATGGAGAGATCACCGTGCTCGTGTTTTTTCCAGATAGTGAAGGTGCCACTCACTAGAGTTGTAACAGATTGATCAAGCCGGCTTGTGATGAGACCTCCTGTCCTTCAAGAAATTGAGAAGGTCATTACCCTGGTGTGTTTTCCATTGTGGGCATGTCACCTGGTAAACTCTTATGATCATGGTAGGCTGGCTTATGATGAGACCCCCTATTCTCTCTTAAAAATTTGGATATAGACATAGTACTTCTTTTGGAAAAGTAGGCATTTTTTTTTATGAAGAGACCACTATGCTGGTGTGGTAGTCAGATAATCATAGTGTCGTTCAATGGGATTGTACCAGAGTGATGAGGTCGGCTAGTGATGAGACCTCCTGTCCTTCAAGTAGTTGAGAAGGTCATTACGCTGGTGTGTTGGCCATTATGGGCATGTCACCTGTTGAACCCTTATGATCATGGTAGGCTGGCTCATGATGAGACCACCTATTCTCTCTTAAAAAAAATTATGCCAGCATAATCTTTATGCCTTATACATGAAGAGAGGCTCATTAACTGCTTAAGAGTTAGGGATTGTGTGAGAAGTAAAAAAAAATAATGCCAATATAACAATTAATGCTCCTTATTCCTAAATCCTTATGCCAAAGGGAAATAGTACTCGAAAGTGTAGAAATATATACCGTTATAAGACTGTGTATTGTGCGATAACATGTTTCAATAGGAGATGTCTTAGTCGTTCATTGCATAGATGTACAAGGTCAGCTATCGGAGTAGAGATTTCCATTAAAGTTTCAAAGGATCCTCATATTAGTAATATTGCTTCCTATCTCCCCTTTAGGTGCCAATTTCCACTCAAAAATGTATTTTCTAATTGGGGTGTGGAATGAGGAGAGGTCATCAAAAGTAAAGAAAGTAGAATCATGCTTAAAGAGGGAAGAAAAAAAGCAGTTGTTCAATCCGTTTGAACAACAATAAATAAACACGCCAAAGGACACGGCTATTCAATCCGATTGAACAACAAATTTTTCATTGGATTGAACATCAATCATTCAAGGATTTTAAAAGCAAAGGTAAACACATGAAAAACATGGTTGTTCAATCTGATTGAACAACAGTTGTCCAATTGGATTGAACAATAGTCGTTCAAAGGTTTGAACAACAAAAGTAAAAATGCAAAAACACGGTTGTTCAATTGGATTGAACAACAATCGTTCAAAGATTTGAACAACAAAGAAAAAACAAAAAAACGGGTTTGTTCAATTGGATTGAACAAAAACTATTCAATTGGATTGAACAACAGCCATTCAAAGGTTTGAACAACAAAGAAAAAATGCAAAAACATTGCTTTTCAATTTGATTGAACAACAACTTTTCAATTGGATTGAACAACAGCCATTCAAAGATTTGACCAGCAAATAAAAATGAAAAAACATGGTTGTTCAATCGATTGAACATCAGCTGTTCAATTGGATTTAACAACAACCATTCAAATATTTGAACATCAAAGAAAAACGCAAAAACATGGCTGTTCAATTCGATTGAACAACAGTTGTTCAATTGGATTGAATAGCAGTCGTTCAAATGTTTGAACAACAAAGAAAAACTCAAGGGGGTGATGAAGGAAAAGGATATTATTGTGAATATGTACAAAATGAATAAAAAAAATTGTAGGGAAATTATATACAATATTTACAAAAAGAAACAACAACTCTTATGTCATTGAAATTGTGGGGTTGTCACCTCCTTCTACTAGAATTTGGATAGTAGGATTGTTGCATACCTACTTGAAGAAAGACTCCTTTGTAAAGGGTTTGTGATAAAGGCACACTTTGTGCCTGTTAACTCAAAATGTAGAATCATACCCATATATGGTGGTCAAGGTGACGGTACCGTTGTTGTGTACTTCTTGAATTTCATATGGACTGAGCCACCTTGTTTGCAACTTCCCTGGAAAATCTTGGAATCTGGAGTCATAGACAAGTGCTCAATCTCCTTTCTGGAATGTCTTCTTTTTTATAATATTTTCATGCCACTTGGCTCATTGTTGTTTTATGATTGTTGTGCGTTGCAGAGCCAGTAGAAATATTTCATCTAGTTCATTTATTTGTTGGAGTATTTTAATCTGGGCCTCCATCAAGTCCAGCCCTGCCTCCTGCATTGTCCTTAATGTTTTTATCTCGAATTCAATAGGAAAAATAGGCTCTCTTCCAAATACTAGATGATATGGAAAGTATCCAGTGGTGTTTCGCCATGTTGTGTGGTAAGCCCACAAGGCCTCTGGTAGTCTAGTGGCCCAGTCTTGATGATGTCTGATACTGTTTTGGTAAGAATTTCCTCAAGAACATTTTTGGTACTTTAGACTTTCCTATTCACCTGTGAGTGTTAGGGAGACATGACTCTATGGATGATATGGTGATTCTTGAGGGTGGTTGTAATTTTATTACCCACAAACTATGCTTCTCCATCAGTTATCACTTCCCATGGTAAATGATATCACACAAATAGCTCAAAAAGGAAGTTAATTACAGATTCTTCTATGTCTCTTGATAAGGCCACTATTTCTACCCACTTTGTTACGTAATCTGTGGCAACTAGTGTGTATATTTTATGATTTGATGGTGGGTTGAATGGTCCAATGAAGTCCAGTACCCATCGTTCGAACATTTCTACTACCAATTGTGGTTGTAGTGGCATTTCATCAGCTTGGCCATGGCGGCCCATTCTTTGGCAATTATCGCAGGCTTGGACATATTTTTCTACATCTTTAAAAATTGTGGGCCAATAATAACCCAATTGTAATAATTTTGATGCAGGGGCATTAGGTTCTGAAAATACTTTGTATTTTAATAAACATAGGGGTCTTGTGTTTTTAAGATAAATTTGATTTTTATGTAATTATTTATGGGCTTTTAGTGATTTTAATTATTCTGAGGATTTTGTAAATATTCCCGAATGATTGGAGAACATGAGGGAGATAGGATAATTAAGATTTGAAAATTTATTGTAATCTTAAGTTGGAAACAGTTCCATGATTTTATGAGGATTTTTAGGGATAAAAGCTAAATCTTAGGACTTGAGGATTTATGAGATTCCATTGAGAGATTGAAGGATCTGAACCTAATTTGGTTCTTCATAATTTGTATAAAAATAATAAGCCTGAAAGGTAAGAGGTAGAGGACAGATAGGGTAGAAGTAGGATTGAACAAACAAAGTTTTTTTTGTAAGCCTATGGGCAATTGTAGAAGGGCCATTGATTGAAGATCAAGCCAGAGATGCTACTGTAAGTGATTTCATTTGTATATATGAAATAATATATTTTGAAAATATATGTGCATTGATTGATTGAATAGTGTGTGAACAAACTCTGTAATTGGGTTTTGAATTGGTGTTATGGATATCATTTAGGAAATCGATGTTGATGTCGATATTGTAATTTTTAGTTGAAGGGTTTATTTATATACCCTTGAGAAGATTGGATGAATTCACATTTTGTTAGATTATGTAATCGATCACTGAAAGGATCGATGACATAAAGTTAAAATTGAGTTTCAAGTTAGAATTCTGCATTTGAACATATCAAATTTTACGAAGGACATCCGATCAAATATTGAACTTCGGATCAGAAGTTTGAAGTTGGAATTATATATTCCAGATGTATGCATTGATTGAGATTTAGATCTACAAGGAAACAGTAACAAATCTGATAGAGTCGAGAAAGGAGGGTTCTCAGAATATATTTGGTTTTTGCTACAGTTGTGACAGTGAAATCGATTCTCATTAAAATATAGTCAATGTGGAGTTTTGAGTTGAAGAGATGGAAAATCATGCGATCTGGCATGAATTGAAGGATAGTTTTATTGTAGAGATGCCATAATGAAAAGTAATGTTGCGGGTTGAACATTTGATAGAACCTGGATTGTTCAAACAACAGGTGAATTTAATTGAAGGCGCAGGTTTAGAACTAGAAGTATGAGTCAAGGAGAAATGGAACTGTGCATGATGGAACTGAGAGTCAATGACAATTGGAACAATGAAGGTGGTTTACGAAACCAAACTGGCGGTCTTGCGCAACAAAAGACTAATAAGTGGTAATTTTGAAATCCAACCCGATAGTGTCCAGCATGTGACACATAGCATCAATGGTATTTGAAAACCACTAATTTTTCATT